>JAHBCN010013820.1:0-38749 GCA_019359885.1 Listronotus oregonensis
CAAAAAAAACCGTTTTAATGGACATGATTATAGTTTTTTTTTTTTTCTGTGTAGCAATACCAATACTTAAATTCACGTGGAAAAAAGTTGTGGGTCAAAATTTAAAAAATATATTTATTTTTCGTTTTTTTTTTGCTTTGTTTTTTTAAATACATGTTTGTTAAAAATATTGAATTTAAATGTTAAATGCAAGGGATAAGGTGTAAATAAAGCAGAAGCAAATAATTAAAACATATATTTTACAAAACGTCTCATTATTTTGGAGACATGGCCTTTTATCCATCGAAACGCGGTTTCGTTGTAAACAAGGCCCCGAACATGGATTTCAGTTTGTGGATCCAATGCGTGATTTATCAAAAGAGCTTACCGTCAATGTTGATTTATCTTTCCCGGTTTTCTGGCATATCTAGGCTATAATAGAAATAAAGAAGAATGTTTTTTAGAGGAAATTTAATATCAAAGAAAAGGGGATTAAACAAACCATAAGTGCGTTTAGAAACTTCCATTGAAAGGTTATATATGTATCTTGTTTAATCACGTACAGGGTGTTTGAAACATGCTGGCCAAATTTTAGAAGGTTATTTCTCATTAAAAAATATTTAAAAAAAAGTTTCTATAAAAATATGGGTCCGAAAATGCTTAGTTAAATACAAGGTCTTAAACTAATATTTTAGTAATAAGAGCCTATTTCAGACCTAATTAAATTTAATTTATTAAGTCCTGTAGCGTCTCAGGAGACCCTTATCCAAAAAAATTGTGAAAAAAATATACGCGACTGACTTTTGTATGCTGCCTATATATTGCAAGCCTCTAAGCCCGATTAAAAAAAAACTTTAAAAACTTAAATTTTAATTTGCAACTATAAAATTTTAGTAGACTTAGTAGACATGAAAAAAGCTTCAAAAGGGGCCCATCCAAAAAAACGAAGGAAAAACTACTCAGACAAAGTAGGAAAAGACTTTGCATGACAGTAGGGTTACTAACAGAGCACGATAACCTAAGAGGACACCTACACAAGATAGGCTCATACAATGGGGACCCAAGTTGCAGAATGTGCGACGAGGGGAAAGCTTGGCTGTCTGGTATTATACAGATCTGCTTGTTTTTTTGCTTGTAGTTTATTTTAAAATCCTGTTTTATGATTGCTTAGAGTTTAAATTTTATTGTGTGACTTACTTAAATGCAACTAAACAATTCCTTAACATTTCTGTTTTGGATTATCCTTTTTGAATAATATAAGTCTTTAATCATTGCAGCAAATGACGAATTTTTAATTATGTTTTAATTTTGTGTGGAGGTTAGGTAGGTTAGGTTTAAAGTGAGTGGATATAACAATCTTCCACCGCGACCGATCGGTCTACTGTAGCTAACAGGTCTAAACTTCTAATAAATCTGATGATTCTGTTGAAAGAGAGATCTTTAACCTCCCCCGGCAACAAGGTGTCATTGCCGAGGATTGCGAATCTGAGTCGTGCCATTGCCGGGCACGAACACAGTATGTGTTTTGCCGATTCATCCTCCTCTATGCACATGCGGCATTCGGCGTCTTCCGCTAGGCCGATCTTGTGCATGTGGTATTTCAATCTGCAGTGTCCCGTGTACAGTATAGTCCTACTAGAGTTTTAAGGTGTACCCTTGATTGCTCCAGTAGTTTGACGGTACATTGTTGGTTCGGTGGGCCTTCGAGTGTCTGATATCCGGAAGTCCTTGCCAGTACCGAAGATTTTTTCTTTGTGTCCAAGCTGATATGAACTGCTTGGCCATTCTATAAGATATACCGATGACCGGTTCCAGTCCTGTGAATTTTGTCTCCGCCCCCTTTTGGCAAGGGGGTCTGCGGATTCATTACCCTCTAGGGCGGTATGTCCAGGTATCCACGGTAGGGTAACCTTGTTGCTTTGACCCAGTTTGGTCAGCGCATCCTTGCAATTCCAGACGGTTTTCAAATTGCACCGGCTGGATTCAAGAGCCTTAAAAGCTGCTTGACTGTGGGAGAATATTTTAACTGTCTTACGTGTGCAGTGCCGATCAACCAGCGTTCTAGCAAACATCTCAATAGCAAGTACCTCCGCTTGAAATATGGTTGCAAGAGTGCCCAGGCTGAAGGAAAACTCTGCCCTCGGCCTCTGTCCATATATTTCAGCTCCAACACCGTCCCTGGTTTTTGGAGCCGTTGATGTACTTACAGATGTCAGCCCGGAGCAGGTCGGTCGTTTTCCGACTCCAGTCCCCCCTTTGTGGGTAGACTACACTGTAGGGCCGGTTGTAGTTGGTTGCTGTAGGCATTATGTATGAGGGCATTCCCAATCTGTCACAGGTCAGGACACTCCTGAGAAAACTGGTACTCTCCATGTGACATGCCTGCGGTTTATTACTGACCGCTTGATAGAGTCTGTAGGTTGCCCACCTTGCCTCTCTCTCCAAGTAAATATGCAGAGGAGGCAGTCACAGGAGGGCTTCCATGGCCGCCGTTGGTGTATATATTTTTAATAAATGGTATTTTATATTAATACATATTATCTCTGTAAGGTCTAAATGTTTTTAACGTACAAATATTTTCCTAACAAACTGCATTTATATTTAATATAGGTAGGCAATTTTTTCGGCGACGTCATTCGCAAACCGAACTAATTTTAAAACGCTCGTGTATCATACTTTTATAAGTATCATGCAGGTTTAAATTACAAGTTAAAATATTTTAGTTTCATTCCAATACCTTAATTTATTTATTGAACATTTATGGTTGTGCGCGCTCTTATGGTTCCAAACGTTTGGCGCGTAACGATTCGTACACTTTAAAACTGCTTTAAAGCACTACAAACCAGACATACTTATAATACAGCAAATTGTTTGTCCTGTTTCGTAGAATAAGAATATGTTACTTGCTTTGTTTTAATATGAAGATTAAGTAGCTTAAAAACAAAAAAAATGTTTAATTAAAAAATCAAATTTAGTAATTATAACTTTGTTATAAATAATATTTTGATTGCAGTAAAGGTTTCGTTTTAAAGCCAATAATTTTCCTCCGAATTTGAGCCATCACAAAGGTATTTTATTTAAAATAAGGTCAAGTTATAAGTAAAACAATCTACGAAATATCGTTTTTGTAATACTTTTGCACTAAATTTGTAATATCTCCGGTCCTTAATTACTCTTTTTTATAACAAATTGTGTGACTTCTGACACACGAGCAAGTTCAAAATTCTAATTCAGCAGATTAAAATGCAAAAGAATAATTAATAAAACTCCGTGAACTTTGATCGGACACAAAATAGCCCTAACATATTAAATGTAGTACCTAACATATTTATTTTCGCAAATTAAAAACAGCGATAAAATAAATCTCGTGTTCAAAATTTTGTTTACCACAAAATTCGGTAACGATAAACACAATAGCTGAATCTCAGAATAAAAGGCAAGCTGGAAAATATATTAAATTTATAACGAGCATCGGTTAGGAAACTCTTCGAAGTAATAATAAGGGGATCTAAAAGAAGCTCCACCTACGTTGGAGTTTTTCGTTTGCCTGTAAATTGCCTGTGTATTATATAGGAACCTGTATATATATAAATACTTTTTTTTGTGAATTACGTGTGACTTTAAGACACGTTTTTAACTATTATATCTAGGTAAACATTTTTTTAAGTAAGGTTATGAATGGATTTAATAGACGTACAAAGTGTCAGGATTAATAATTACGCTATTTATATAACCCCTGTAATAGCCTAAAAATATAAAGTAAAATTGCAGATTTCCCTTTAAATGTTATTCCTAGGACTTGTTTTCCTTTACAAGGTTGATGTTTCACCACAGGTTTCTTTTTAAAGCTGCCAGTTATGTGTCTGTTAAGGAATATCCTTAAAAATGCTGCCTTTTAAAAAATGTTTTTGATATAGGAAACATTTAAGTGCAGTTTGGATACAAAAGTATGTTTATTATAATAAAATGTATTTTATTCTTGGAAATATACGAACAAAAAATAGAATATTTTAGATAGTTTTTTAGGTCCTGCTTACTATGGTTAATATTCATGTTTTTAAAAATAAAGTTGCTGGATTAAAAACTGAACTTTGAATTTATCTTGCTTGCTGACATAAACATTTAAAAAATATATTATAAACTTTTTTTTACTTAATAGCCTGTCAGTACGTCAACGGCTTTTTATAAAGTTGCTTTGACAGTAATCCATTTAGTTAAAATAAAGGCATGCAATATTAAGCCCAGGCTGGGCGCAAATTAAAACATATTAGGGCAGCACACCTAATAAAACACCCAAATTAAAAAACCTTGTTTAACTTATGTGCTAAATTTTATTCTGAAAAAAAAAAAGGATTAAGACATAAAAAGCGCAAAACACAATGACAATAAAAATATATACTTATTTTTGGCCAGTGCATAAATTTCTTTAGGCCTTTTTTAGGAGGCGACAAATTCTTTTTATTGATGTTGAAGATCACTCGGTACGACACTTCATTTTAAAAATCACATCAACGCAAAAATAAAGTTTACACAATAACTAAAAAAAGTAAGGCGTCAAATAAAAAAATAATGAAAAGTATAAAACACACACACCATAAAATACGAAAGAAAAACACGAAAGCGAGCTGACAATGAAAAACAAAATAATAACTTTTAAGGTGGTTTTAACAATACCACCTAAATTTAGGGATAGTTGTTTAAAGATATCAACCATCTTTTTAAAGTAAAAAGAAGTTTTTCAAGCATTTTAGGAGAACATAATAAATACTTTTATATTAATTATCTCTTATAAAGAAATCTGACAACAAAGTGGAATCGGTAAAGGTATTATAAGATAATCGTTGGGTAAGTGTTTTGGTCGAGAAATTATTTCGTTGCTTTCAGCGTATTTTCACTGTAACAAAAGTGCTTTAATATTTTTTATAAAGATAATGTGTAAACTATTTTATTAAAGTGGATTAAACGTAAATAATATACTTCATCAAAAAAATGAAACATGATTGCTAACTTGAGCTAGTCTAGATCCGACAAAACGAATACGAATTTTCTAAAAGTTTCTTTGCTTTTGCTTTTGTCATTCTAATCTAAATCGAAAATATTTAGATTAAAGTAACTTAAAAGAACCATTTAAGATGACTTTTATTTTATACCGTCTGTTTTTTATAGTCATTTACCAAAAATGTTTAATATTGGTAAGCTATTATTTTCTGGTTCATCGTTCAGATAGACTATGTGGTTTAAATTTTATTAATATCTATAGATTCTTAAAGAGTTAATTTTCTTTAGTAGCCAAACGTTTTATAATATTTATTAAAAAAGCTATGGCTGTGCTTTATTAAATATAAAGCAAAGGTATAGTATTATTAATTTTTATTAAAACTAATCCTGTGTTTTGAAAATATTTGCTTAAATGTCCTTCCCGTTTGACCCATGTATACTTTAAGTCATAATCCAAAGTTGCTTGATCTGTCAAAATTTAAATTTATTGTTATTTATTTTTATTATGGATAGAATAAATTTAAAACAGATTTTTTTAAATTTTTGTTCTAATATATTATCTATTAATAATTTTTTGTAGCCGCGGTAAATGACTGCTGATTTTTCAAAGTCTTTTTATGGATATTTCTGCAAGTATTGGACTTAAAAGGTTACCTATGGGGCATTTCTTTTTTATATCAAACAAAAACAAAAATCAAGTTTTTTGATATTTGTCCATCTCCTATTTTATTAACTATTTCGTTAAGGTATTAAACGCAAAAACTAAATAAAAAAAGTATTTTTTCTAAGGAAATGTCTGTCATATCCATTGTATAAGGTATTATGAACGAGACTACCGCTCTTATAAATTTTCTTTATAAAGGTTAATAAAAGAATAAATCTTAGATCGTTGTGGATTTAATTTCCTAAAAAATAGGTATTTAAAAAAAGTTTACTATTCCTAATTTTACAACTTGCTCTTAAAATTGTTATATTGGTTTTGTAAAAAGTTTAAGATATTTTGTTGTTTCTAAAAATCTCAACTCTTTTCAACGCGTTAGTAATACTAGCTCCTTTATTAAAATATTGAATAATAAACCTTTTTGATATGGTGATGCTTTTTAAAAAATATAGTAATTAAATATTTTCGCCAAAACAGTAGGAGATAGGAATATGTCGATGTTAATAAAAATTACTACGAATTTTGTATGAAATCCGAATATGTAATAAAATATGGTGGATTTTCTTTAAAATTACAATATTGCCATTAATTTCGGTTAAATCTGGCAAAGTTGCAATTGCCATAATATTTTTAAAATGTAGATTATCACTTGTTACGGTCGTGTGTTAAATTTCATTTTTTTTTTGTTTTTAATAGGACTCTTTACGTAAATGACCCTGTATATGTAGGTTATTTTGAAGGGGAGGTGCGATACCACTTTAACTTAGGTAGTTAGAAATACAAAATATTTGTTTCTTACAACAGAAACTAGACAGACTTTAGTTACATATCAAACGCAAAACTTTATCAGCATGTTCCCTAAACTAAACTTTAAACTTCCTCAGATGCAAGCTGTTAAATTCGACTACAAATATAATATAAGGAAACGCTTCTACAAGGGCTAGCTGCAGTGTAAGACTTTAATCGTTGCTCGGATTGACTAAAGTGCATATCCGGATAGCATGAAATGAATGGAAAGCCGTTGGCTCATCCTGAAGAAACTCTGTTCGTGCATTTGACTTATGTTAACTTAGACCCAATTTCAAAGGGGATTTATTCCGTTTGTGTTTCTTAGGTTAAATATAAATGTAACAATAAAGCGTTTTTAAATAATAAAAAAATATATGAGCAAAAATATGTCTTTATTTACTTAGTTTACCAAGTAAAAAAAAGTTTTTTTTTAAGTTTTATAATAGCTTAATTGATTTAAAATTTTTATCAAAATGTTTACAAATAAAAAGTACCAAAATAAAAATTGATTTAAAATTATTTTATTTAAATTTTAATCCCCAAAATGTTTTTTAGGTCTTCCTAAAACCAATGTAAACATTGTATTGCTTTCTCTAGCATACATCTTTTGTGTATCAAACCAAAGATGTACACTTTAATATACAAAGTGTCCAGTGTTCTTACTTTCGACTCCAAATTCTACCAAACTTTAGTAACTGCTAATTTTGGTCGCTCAGACGTGGCTTGGTTACTTTATCATATTTTACACATTTTGAGGTAATTAAATGCCTGCTGCCACGCACTGTCTCACACTACAACTAGGCTAGCTGGGATAACCTAAGAGATTTCTTTGTCACTTACTCCTAAGATCCTACCTGCTTTTCTCTGACAATCCTTTCAAACTTTTTAAATAAATAACCGAAACAATTCAATTGGGCATAGAGACCTATGTTCCTCATATCAAGAGGAACCCAAAAACTTCAACTCACAGAGCAACATGTAATACCACTCTTATGTACCCTTCCCAACTGCGTTTATGTTTGAAAATAAAACTAAAGTTTTTATAAACATCACCTTCAGGTAATTAAAATGCATATTTTAAAACGCATTTAAAAGAAAATCCCTCTTTAGGAAACGCTAGCTCCCCTAAAAAGCATATATGCTCTAGAGATACGCTGATTTTTAGGGATTTTGTAAATATTTATTAAGTATGGGTTTGGTGACCCTAACTCATTTTTCAATTAACCTTTGGACACGCCTTAACCTAAGAAACAGGGTTAGGTTAATTTCCTTAATTTAATTTATACAATATATAAATATACCCACAAATAAACATAAAATGAATTTGGATCTTTTGTTTTAAAAAGGATAGATGTATTATAAATTATAAAGAGCAGTTAGTAATAAAATTCTTGTAAATATAAAGTTTTACTGATATGTATTAAATTAAAACATTAATTTTCAAGGTAAATAAAGCAAATATTTCTACCATCGGAATGTATCAATAAAATATAGCAGGCATGAATTATATTAAAGAACCTGTTGAAAACTCAAATTTAAAGAAGTTCTACACTATTGGTCATTTGAGCTATCTATTTTGCTGTTTTTGAAGAAAATATATAAAATTACTTTCTTGGACTGTCGAAACATTTTTTTTTCATATTCGGTGCAAGGTAATATTTTTTTTTTTTTTTTTAATATGTTTATTTGATTTGAAATGCAAAATCCTGAACTAAATTATTTTTTGACAAATATTTAAGTTAAGTTATGACCTGTTGCCAAGAGTGTTCATTTTCACCTCTTGGTTAAATCTAACCCATTGTTAAGTCCATTACTAACTTTAACAACACATTCATCACTCGACCGTTAGTGTCTCTGTTTTTGATTACATTTTACTTAAAAGAGGTTTACTTTTATGCACTCTAAAGTATGGCATCCAAGGGGATCTTTTAGTGCTCTCACCTATTAACCCAATCAAAGTAATTGAGTTATTTTTGCCACATTAGCTATAAAATAAGTATTAAAGTTTAGTGAATATGATAGCTTATCAAGCGCAGATTGTGTTGTTGTTTATTTATACATTAAATTTAATAATAAAACTGTTAACAAAGTGAGTGCTTTTTATTAAGAAAAAGTAAGGCAGCTCCCTGTACCAGAAACGCACCTACGGATAAGAAAAACTCCTCTATGTAGGGCAAAAGAAAAAAAAGATTTTTGACTCTTTGCCCCCCAAAAATTATTATTACAATTAATAAAGTTTATTTTGAATTTTTTAATAAAAATTAAACAATATTAGCCCTTAAAATGTTTTACTTCTAAAAAATTGTCTTTAAATTTTAGGAATATACTTTTTCTCATATCTAAAGCCAAAAATACATATCTACCCCTACAGGGTGTCTGCATAGATTCTCAACAAGAAATTATTTTAAATGCAAATAAAACTTATAAGGAAGTAAAAAGAAAAGATTATGTTAAATAAATGTGAACAACAAATAAATCTCAAAATATTTGTTCTAAACATTACATCGCATCTTCGCTGAAATAGTATCATACTACAAAAAAATTAATAAACGTTTTTATTGCATCATTAGTTTTACAATACTACAAAATTCCATTTTAAAAAGTGTCATGTTTTAATTTTGAGTATTTTTTTCTAGACAATACTTGTGATGTTATAAGTTAACCAAAATTAATGTCATAGGAAACATAAATAGTGTCACATGACAATGACGTAAGGTGTTTATTATTGTATAAAGTGTTATCTGTCGAGTTATAATAGTATACGAAAGTTGAATGTCTATACATATTACATTCTATTAAGTATAAAGTATTGTGTTATTTGTCAATCAATTGATTATGTTTCTATAGTATTTTTAAAATAGATAATATTTTTGTACTGCTTAAATTACTGTTAATAAACAATATTTCTTCAGTGTTTTTTTGTATTGCTATAGTGTCGCATCTTCGCAGATTCTTAATTTTGTATCCTTATAGTGTCACAATTTAAAAAAATCATATTTTCGGGATACAGCTTTAAAAACCTTTAAAAATTGCAGAAATACCTAATGTACTCATTCTAATAATTTTGGAAATAAAACCCAAAAAGTATAAGAACTAACTTTAAATAATTTTTTTAATACTTGGTGTGACACTATAGGTGGAGGTTTAACAAAAAAATAACCAGCACTTAAGTGCGTTAAAATTTTAAATATATTTTTTAAAGATATATTTAGAAATATATTTTAGTAGAAATAAAAGTTGGCCATAGACTTAAACTGGCAACTTTTTGTCTTTAAGCTTTTTTCACTCGTCTTTTAATGTTGAAATTCGTCTATAAAACAATGTTTTTTTATTCGATCATAACCTAGATTTTTCATAAAAGCAAGACGGATAAATCAACATTGACGGTAAGCTGGTTTGATAAATTACGCTATAGATCACGAAATACAATCCATGTTCGAGGCCTTGTTAACAAGGTAACCGCCTAACGACGGATAAATACGGTATCTCTAAAATAATGAGATCTTCTGTAAAATACGTGCTCTAATTAGATGTCTGGGATTTAACTTGGATTGTTTTATAAAATTATTTGGGAACATGAATGTATAAAAACCGGTTCTGGAAGATATAAAATTTTAATGGAAAACTAACATTTTCTATTAAAAATTTTTATTTGTTACTTTCATAAGAGTTAAAACCTGATAATAATTAACTACCCAAGAAACGAGGCAGTGATAATGCAAGAGTTTTTAGCAATATTATCGTCAAACATTACAATTTTTAAAACTTTATCCTTTAAAAATAACACCCAGCCAAAATGGTCTTCTGTTAAGACATTATCTTAGATAAATAACATTTGACAAATAACATCTGTCAAAAGTAAAATTTGTTTAAATTCTACTTGTTTAAAATTCAGTATCTAACGTAGTCTATCTTTTTAAAATATATTTTTTTTTTCTTCAAATATTTGATAGAATACTTCAATGCTAAGATAGAAAAACAAGAACTACAAGAACTTACAACTGCTAAGAACTTTCGAATTGGGAAACGAAATGATAGAGGGGAAAGACTTGTACAATACGCCAACTACCAGAACCTATTTATTGCTAATACGTTCTTAAGGAAGAACATAAACATAATTAGAAAGGTTAAAATTAGTCAGGAAACCAACAACCATAGTAATAGATACTGATAATCTAAAAGGAATCTTCAATCAGTACGAAAATCTATTAAACAACAACCTTCACGACCAAGAAATACACTCACAACAGGTAATAGAATCGGTACTTAGCTGCGCTAAAGAGGTAGAAGGTCGAAGACAACAAGACCGACATAAGAAACTTTTAAACGAGACTCAAGCACTCGTAACAAAAAGACGACAAATGAAAATGCATAGTAACATACATAGAGTAGAATATATGAATATACAACGAACTATGTAAGACAATAAGAAAGAAAATTGCAGAAGACATAAAAACTATAACGAAAAACTTGTACAGACTGCAATCGAAAGCGCTAACCTATTTTCCAACCTTAACCTACGAAGTTGTTTATTTTTTGAGTCAAAGTATTTTAGTTAAATTTTTAAAGTTTGCTGTTTTTGGACTTTGGTTTGAGGATTAAAAAATTAATCCAATTTTTATGAATTTTGTGCACGAGCTGGATAATGAAGAGCGTACACAGGTGTTGAGGTTAGAGGTGAGAACTTTTAGAGATCAAAAGAATCAATTTGTACTACCCAAAGCTGAATTTAGAAGGTGTTATAGATTCAGCAGAGCTACAAGAACGCCAAGAAAGCCCTTTATTAATGAAAAGAAGCAAATAATCGCTCTAACAAACAACAATATCCGAATAACAAACAAGGAAGACATAATAAGCCTGGTAACCCAATTCTAAAGTGACCTTTATAAAGCCCCGTAGTCATATAAACAAAAACGATTACCCCAACTGCGAGACGACGTCCCAGAAGTTCTTCGTGGAAGAAGTAAAAAATGCGGTCAAAGACATGAAAAATGGAAAAGCTGCAGCAAATGACGAAATGACACCAAATTGCATGCTGGTAAAAAGACTTGGAAAATACTAGCAAAAATTTACACCAGTTGTCTACAAACAAGACACATTCCACAAATCTGGAATTGCGCCAACATAATACTAATCCACAAGAAAGGCAACAAAGAGGACATCAGAAATTACAGACCAATAAGTCTACAACCAGTAATTTACAAGAGATTCACGAATATCTTAAACAATAGAATGTACAACATATTAGATGCCGCACATCCACAAGAACAAGCGGGATTTAGAAGTACCTCCGGCACCATTGACCATATACACAACCTAAGGGAAATCATCAGCCGAACCAAAGAATATTAACTACTAATAGCTTTAGCGTTCATACATTTAAGAAAGCCTTTGATTTGATATATACCAAAGCAATAAAATAAGCCTTAACAAATCAGGGATCAGCCAGAATTGTGATATACAAGAAACTTTCTCTGAATTTACCACTGGCAAAGGAGTACGACAAGGAGACGAAATATCTCCATAGCTGTTCACAGCAGCACCAGAGGAAATCTTCCCAAACTGAACTGGCCCCAAAGGTCTGCAAATAGATGGAGAATACCTCCAAAAAATTTAGTCAATTTAAATTAATACCCCTGCAGAACTAACAACAAATAAATGAACTGAATGCGGCTAGAAAAGAAGTAGGCCCAAAATAAATCGGGAAAAAAATAAAATAAGTACAGCCAACTGGCGCGAGCAAACATTTTAATAAATAACACAAACGGGAAAATAGCAGAATATAAAACCCCTAAAACTAGACAGGATCCCTACTACCAGAAATCAACCGAAGAATCAAGTTAGCATGGATGCATACGGAAGAAATTTAGTTTTTAAATCAAGAATTCCCCTACCAAAAAAAAGCATTTGCCAGTATTACACAGTTATGACCTATGCAGGGAGCCCGGGGACACTTAAAAAATTTGAAAAAAAACTAAAGTGCACAACATAAAGGAACGCAACATCCTGAAATAAAAAAAAGAAACCGAAAAAAAGGGATACGACTAAGAACCCAGGTGATGAATGTGATCCACAGAATAGAATCTCTTAAATGGCAGTGGGCAGAATACCTGGCAAGAGGAACAATGTTGTCACCTTTAGCAGTTTTTCCAACTTGCCTCTGCGAAACAAACTTTATTGGCGGTATCTGTTAAAAATTACAATAAAACAAACTTTTATTTAAATTTTTTTTGGGTTTTTTTCTGCAATTTGCCGTATTTATGGTGGATTTTTTAATATGTTATTAACTTCTGGATCAAATAATATTAAACAAAAAAGGGTTCTACATATACTTTTATTGTGCTTTATTGAATTTTAGATACATTTGGCGCTAAATAAATATCCCATTACAATTTTTTTTATTATCTTTTAATTTTTTCCATGCACCATGTATTTCATGACACCATCTAAACAATAAAAATCAAAGAATTTTTTTGTTGCTGCAGAACCAAGTACAAACATTTTCTAATGTCACGGAAATCAAAAAATTCGGAAAAATTTAAAATAAGGTTCTAAAAGAAAAAGAATTGCCAGACGTTTTTTTAAAAGCCGAATTTGGGGAAACTTAGACTCCTGCCGAAAAATAAAAAAAAAAGTACGAGAAATAGTTCATTTGAAAATGGTGTGAAAAAAAGGGGGGTTAAAATTTTTAAAAAAGGTACTTTTAGCCTATTTTCTCAAATTAAGCAAGGGTTTATCCAAAACTTTTTGGCCAAATACTTTTTCTGAAAAGTGTTTTAAAGATCAAGAAAATCGATATCGGGTTTTTTAAAATTTAGCAGCTTTATTAATAAACAAAATGAGGGGTTTTGGCCAAAAAAAGGTTTTCTAAAAGAAAAAAAACTACATTTATTAATAAAACCGATAAAATATTCTTTTTTTAAAAAAATTCGACCTTTTTGGACTGGCGCCTGCAACGAGAAGAACTTGCAAAAAGAAAACAGCTAGGATTTGAGACTCTCGAAATTCGAGATTTTCTCTCGTCTCGTCTCGATTTCAACAAGATTGAGACGAGACTTTTTTTTTTTTTTGAGACAAGATCGGAAAAAAAATTCCCCGATTTTCGAGATCGAGAAATTATTTCGAGATTTCTGATCTCGAAAAAATCTAAAAAAAAAAAAAATGTTTCTTAACCAAAAAATGGGTTTCCAAAGGAAAATTTCGATATTTCTCGATCTCGATATTTCTCAAAAAGTCACAGCTCTAAATACCCCAGAAAAAAGAAAATTAAAAAAGCAGAATGTTTTAATTTATTTTAAACATAAGAACATAAAAAACCAAAAAAAATTCAAAGATAGCAAATAAAAAAAAAGGACAAAGATAAAAGTATTTTAAAAATTTTAAAAGAACTTAAGCGTCTTAAACTGTTCCAAACTATTACAAATAATTTGCGTAATATCGAAAATTTTTTTTAAAAGACGACTGTTTCGTTAAAAAAAATAGTTTGTTGCTGGTATTGGTACATGTAATACATTCTTTCTTCACAAAAAGAAACAATTTTAAACTCTCATCTTTGTACCTAGGTAAATTTTAAATGTATGGATAAAAGAAAATATAAACATCAAGGATTTGTTTAATTTTTATTTTTGGAAAAATATTCTTTACTTTTTTGCTGATACTTCGGTTTTTTTTTTCGTTTTTAGTAGTTTTACTTTAGAATATGTATAGCCTCTGTACAAGGGGTTTTAAAAAGAGGCGAAAATTAAAAGCCAATTAATTTTTAATTTTAAATTAAAAACAAAGAATACTTTTTTTTCAAATTTTTCGTTTTTAAGATATTTCATTAAATTTTGCCAAAAAAATTTTTAACACATTGTGGGGTCCTAATCTTAGTTGGCGCTTTCAAATATTACGTCATATGAAATCAAGTTTGCTTTGTCAAAAGTTAGACATTTGTTTTAACTGTTATTGAAAAATCACAAGAAAACGGAGTTCACTAACGAAGAATATGGTAATATTGTTTATGTGATGGGTTCATAATAATTTAAGCATGTCCAAAGTGTCTAACTTTTGACAACAGCAAACTTGATTTTATATGACGTAATAGTTTGAAAGCGCCAACTAAATTAGGCCCCCAAATTTAATTTTTTGGGAAAATTAACAAAAATTTAAAAAAGGAAAAAAAAATTTCCTTTTTAAAATTAAATTAAAAAATAAGGGTTTTTTTTTTTATTCCAATAACCCTTTTTTACCCCTTTTTTTTTAATAAGTAAAAATTTTTAAAAATTAGTTTTGTTTTCGAAACCCCTGAATTTTTAATAAAATTTTTTTTTTTTTTTTTTTCGGGGAGAGTTTGTTTATTTCTCGTCTCGATGATCGGACGAGACGAGAAAGTGCCTTCGAGACGAGATTTCTCGTCTCGATGAAACCCTAAAAACAGCCGACATCGAGGACAAAAAAGGAACCTAATTGTTNTTTACTTCAAATCAGAAATCGAAACTAAAATAAACTTCCACTAAAGTCTCTGATATAAATACCTATTTACCTTGTGTGTAAAGTAAACGTAAACCACGCGAACTATTTCCTTTATTAATTATTTAGATATTTTCAATCGTGTTGACACGAACTTTAACATACGTGGCTTGGCTTAAATTTGACATGCTTAAGTTAAATATTATTACAATAAACACGGCTCCTGTATGAGCCTTCCGTGTGGCTGGCGGCAATTTCCGACACTCCTAGTTAACTAGAATAACATGCCAAAACTGGGAATTAGTTGCCGAGTTAATTAGCTGCCTATTGTCTAAGCTATACGTGAAAATTTTAAGGTTATTATTAGATACCATATATTATATTAAGCTGGATTATTAATATTAAACTTGAATTTATGCTTTGCCAAAAATATGTGGATTTTACTTAATTTAAGGGGTGCAGCCGAATAAGTATGGTGTAATGGGCACCATGGCCCTTGTAAAAACTAGTATAAGTTTTAATATCAGCACACTCTCAAAACATTATACATACCATTTTTGACACGGATTTTCAAACGATTTTTTAGATAACGCGCCAAGATTATAATTTCTTAAATCGATTTTTCTTAAAAACTATAGTAGATGAAAATATGTGGACAACGCTAGTAGAGTTGCCGCGAGACGAGACGAGACAAGATAAAGCCTTGTCTCGTCTCGTCTTGAAATTTCGAGATAATATATTTCGAGAAGAGACGAGACGAGACAAACGTTTGTCTTGTCCCGTCTCGTTTTGTCTCGTTTGTCTCGAGTTGTTTTGGTTTATTTCAATTAAATTAATTTTAATATACAGGGTGCCACAGATTCGAGTGCATCATGGGATTGAAACCGTAAGAGATACGAAAGTCCGGTTAATTATGAAAGTTGCGATTTAGGTGCCTAACAACATGCCGAGTAGAAAGCTGTAAAATTCCAGACTTCCGGAGATATCCGGAAAAAACCGAAATTTGCTGATTTTGTTTAATTTTTCTGACGTTATATAAAGAGATATGGAAAAACAAAAAATTTCTCATAGCCACTTTTTAAGGTCTACAAAACAGCGTTAAGGTTTCCGTACTACGTTTCGTTTTTGTAAGACCATCATCAACTTTATTTTTTTAAATGGGGCACTCAATTATTTATTGAATTTTTTTGAAGCAGTTAAAATCCCAATTACAATGATGTATAACACTTAATATTGTTCTGTTAAATAAACATATTTTCCATAAGAGACAATGAGTAAGACAAGGAACCACATCATTTCTTATAGGGGCGTTTCATATTTGTTAATAAGTATTAAGTGTTTTACATTTTTGTAATTGGGATAATAAGGTTCAAAAAAATGAAATAAAAAAACAGTCCGTATTTAAAAATAAAGTTGATGATATTACGAAGAACGTCTACAAATATCTCAACACTTTTGTAGAAAAAGTTAAAATATTTTGTTTTCGATCAAATAACGTCAGAAAAAAATTAAAAACGAACGCAAATTCGGTTTTCGTTTCGAATACTTGACACGTACTGTTGTTGGCTAATCTGCAACTTTGTTATTTAACGCCCTTCTTGTTTAACCACTCATGTCATTAATAGTAATGTAAAGGATAATTTCAATAAAAATTATTTCGAAAGTTTAAGAAAAATGATTGAACCCGTCGATTTTTATTTTTAGGTACATGTTACACATTTTTAAAACTAATTTTTATGTCTGCACAGTGAACAAGGTGGTGATAAAAAGACATATTTTTTAAATGGAACACACATATTTTATCATTACATTATTAATTCCAATGTTTAATTTTAGCAATCTCAATTTTTTTACCAATTTTTAACTTTTTCCATAATAATTAAGTATACCCAAATTATCCTAAATGGCAATATTCTTATACCTACGTAACTCTCTGGGTATAGAATATAAAGTAGGTATAGGAATTTTTAGAATTTAATAAATAGAATCCAAAACTGTAAAAAATGAGTAGGTATAGGTATTCTATTTTAAATGTAAAAAAATACTTTTGTAGCACCCTAATACTTTATGGACGTGCCCTGGCTAATTTAAAATATCGTTAAAATTTAACATACTATTTAACCATATACCTAATACTTACATAAGCACATTATCTACAAAAATCTTATATTCAAGGAATTAAATTACTTACTTCTCGCCATTGTTGACTCACCCTGTACACTATATACCTACAAACTAATTGCAAAATCTGTTGCAAACTGGTATGTATTTTAAAAAAGATGCATTGCTTTTAGTTTAAATTAAAACTTTTTAAAACATAATACCGCCATATCCTCAACTAATAAAAAACATGGAAAAACAACCCTCTGCATAGGCACCTAATGAAAAACATTTGAAATAAATCGAAGAAACAAAATAAGTAAAAAAATACGGGCTGTCAAATTTATGATGTATCTCCTTTTTGAAACACCCTGTATAAATGCTTATATTTTTGTTAGACATGCCTTGTAAAATAAAAGTTAAAGTAATTGAGCTTTTCTTAAAATTGTGTATTTTTCTCAAAAAATTGTTGATTTCAGACTTTACGGACACCCATAATATGCACCTAAAAAGAAAATAAAGAACCTAATTATTTGTTTTTTTATTTAAAATTAAAATATAGAACATATAAGTGACAAAAAATGTCCACAAAGAAAAAAAGTCCAAAAGATAATGGAACATAAGTCATAAACTCTATTACAAAACACAGGTAAAATTTTTTCTAGAAATTTTTCTATATAATTATACAGGGTGTTTGAGCAATAGTTTTAAAATCTTTAACAACAGTCAGATCTTGCAAAAACGTCTGTATAAACATAAGTCCAGATATGCATCGTTTCGAAATTGGAAAAAGAAGCTTTAATTGTACATAATTTTTTAAAACAATTATTTTGATAAAACAACTTAAAATACAACTTTTTCGTTATTTGAGTTTTTTCGAGAGACAAAGTAAAACTACTTTTCAAAAGGGTATAAAAAAAATCGGTTTTAATTTTTTTTCTTGAAAGCAAAGCAAAATTAAAAAAAAAATCAAGAGACAAAATGGTTGTATTTTAAGTTGTTTTATCGATGATACCACGACCACGACGAGAGAAAAAATAAAATAAGAGTAAAAAAGGGATACAGCGCTGTAAATATAAGAGGTATTTTTGTTATTCAGAAATATTTTACACTTTTTGTACCCACCTAGTTCTAAAATTTACCTTCCATAAGAGCGATTACGTAAAAAATGAGTAAAGTAGTGTACACTATTTCTTAATAACGAACATACCTATTATAACCTTGAAAAGATTGTTTGCATGTTTGTATGTTTGCATATTTGCATGTATGTTCGTATGTTCGTATGTTCGTATGTTCGTATGTTCGTATGTTCGTATGTTCGTATGTTCGTATGTTCGTATGTTCGTATGTTCGTATGTTCGTATGTTCGTATGTTCGTATGTTCGTATGTTCGTATGTTTGTATGTTGAGTCACATAATTATTTAATTGAGGTCATTAATGTCACGTAAATCTTAACATTGGTTATTTTCCAGAGCCTTAGAGTTTCTAGATCCTTTCAGTTGCCTAGTTCCCGCCTTTTGAATTAAGGCTATGATTAATCTTAGTTACAATACATATTTTTATCTACTTAACAAAAAAAGTAAACCTAAATCGATTCGCCAGACGTAAACTTTAAGCATATACTTATAGAGGCCGTCTTACCGCTCGGCAGTGCGAACAGGTGTCCGAGAGAAAAAATAAATAAAAGTGTAAACTTTCTTTTTTGCTCATTATGTTAATATTGGTCGGATAAAGGTCCTCTTTTATGAGTATTTTAACGTCTTCTACTTTTAAATATTGGCTGGTATGTTTCGTTCTTAACAAGTTTTAATAAGATAACATGGAATGGCTTTTTTAGCATTTTTTTAAAAATTGTCCCACATAACAGGTGCTGGCGAAAAATTCCGAACATTTACGTTAACATTTTCTGTCATATTTTTGAAATTGCGTAAACTGGGTTTTTACCTTTAAGGCCTTGGGCAATTAAACTGTAAAAAACGTTTTTTACCAAAAAGCACAATAAATACTAAATAAATGTCAACGAATAACACATAATATTAAGATTAATAAAATGTATTTAAAACAAATTAATGTTTAAAAAAATTGAAGAGTGCAAACTCTTCCACAATTATTGACTGTTTAATAAGTATATTACTTATTTCGTTTTCAAATATATTAAAACAACAAAAGACGATAACAGAATATTAAGGATATTAGTAAACTAATATTTTATTTTAGTGCCGTTTTTGTTTTTTTTTTATCTTTGTGACAACTCACGAAGAATTTGCATATACATATATACTATATTAGATATATTATACATATACATATATACTCCTAAATACCAGAGTATCGTGAGTGCCGGGTTTTCCGATGTTTAACCCATCTTTTATGCCCCAGTTCCGTCAACGCGCTCCGAACAATGAAACATGCAAATATTGCATTTCACAGCACCTTTTAGACAACGCGGTAGTGCCACCACGGACGTTATTTTAAATAACTACTACCTAAATATGTCTGCCCGGCGGGGCTGGGATTCGAACCCGGATCGCCGGCGCGGCGTGCCGAGGCTCTGACCACCACGCTACCGGACAGACAAAGTTAATAATAAAGAAAAAGTTAATTAGCTCTCAACCCTTGGGCATGGATGCTATCAGTCTTTAGATATGATGTGCATTATAGTTGTTCCATCTTTCCTTATTTTCTTCAGGTCATTTGGATTTTGTGAACAAAAACCTTTTCATCGTTTTGATAATGTGACCCCAAACATTTTCTATGGGACTGACATCTGGACTTCTTGAGCCCAGTAAATTTATATTATTTTCTTGCATCCAGTCAGCAACTCTTCTTGCTGTGTGAACGGCGCAATTGTCTTGCTGATAAATGAAGTTTCGCCGAGAAAAATATTAGTTAATGAGGTTAGAATAACATTTTGTAATATATCAATATAAACTTCATCTGTAAATCTTCTATTAATGCGGTGGCAAAGACCAAGGCCTCTTGCAGTCATATATCCCTACACATTAACTAAAAATTTCCCACTCGCTTTAACTGCTTGGGTATAATGTTCTTTAAATCTTGTGTTTCGAGGTCTTTACACTCTAACTCACCCATAATAACAAGACTAAAAGGTCTTCTGCGTAGAAATAATATTTTTTAAAAACTTTAACCCTTCCTGTAAATACTGCAACGCAAGGTTAAAAATAGTTTCTTAACACAGGCACGATTTTTTAAATTGGATTACACCACGGCGCGGGGTCTTGCTACTCAAACAGATCCAGGAAGTTCTGTTTGTCTATGCGCTTTCACGGCTGTTTGGAATGGATGGTTGTCCAAATAAATGACCAGTCTATTATCTTGTTGCTCGTTTTTTTTTCTGCCATTTTTCCACAATATATTTAAAGAGCCGCTATTTTGCCATGTCCGGAATTTTTCGCTCGCAACTGTGCATTAGTATTTAAGCTCTTGACCTTCCGAGATGGCCCCGTAAGGAAAGGAAGAACAAAAAAGTAGAAAAATACATGTATTAGGCTCTTTTTTAAATACTTTTTTTACTTAAAATTATGAGTTCTCAGCTGGTAAAATCGCGCTAATGCATAACGGAGGGTAAAAACATAAAACATTTCAGGTGTAATACAGGCGTCAGAGTTAATGGATGCATTTCATTAGCGCTGCTTAGATTCAGTCCGGTTGTGCAAGGGTTGGGTCGGGTAAATAATGGTTTACTTAAAGCAAGAATTTATCTTAATTCATGAGAAGTTAATGGGAATTAGCAGAAAGTAATATTTGAAATTTTGGTGTTTTGTAACCGTTTGTTACGGAAAAATTTTAATTAAAGGAGGTAAGTAAAATTCTGCCTTTTTTACTTATCATACCCGTAAAAGTTCAAAGTTTTAATTTAGGCCATTTTTAATATTTATAAAAAATATTTTTAAAAAATAAGTATCTTAATTTATATCTGCAATGAATTAGTAAAAAAGTCAAAATTGCAAGTACCAAAAATAAACCTTCATGCGTGCTATTTTATTGAATTTTTGTCAATTTATACATTTTTGATCTTTAATTTTAAAAAATTTCAAGATGCGTTCAACAAACCAAAATAAATAAATGCTGGTTTTAAGCTCATTTAGTGAAATATTAAAAATAAAAAAATATATGTATATATGTTGGTGCACAAAGCGCATCATATAATTTTTTAAAATAAAAGATCAAAAAACGAAAAAAATGGCAAAAATTCAATGAAAATAGTGAGTTTAAAGGTTTTTTTTTGTAATTGCCGTTCTGATTTTCTTACCAATTCATTGTAGATTTAAATAAAGATACTTGGACTTGGATTTTAAATATGAAAAAACGGTCCAAATTAAAACTTTAAATTTTTACAAATATGATGGGCAAAAAAAAAGCTAAATTTTACCCACTTTCTTTTTCTTTGTCGTTGACAGCAGAAATATACAGGGTGTTTCAAAGTAACCTAAAAACTTTAAGATGGTGTTTGTTTTCATGAAGAACCTTTATATTCAATTGTGTTTTTGGTTTTCTGTAATTATTGATATATTAAAATCTCTTTATTTTCCCAAATTTTAAACGTTTGCACTGTTTGTTAAAAATAATTTGGGGGTAAATCAAATTTCAATAGCTTTACCAAAAGCATGCGCGTAGGTACTTGTAATCCCTATTTAATAACTGACATAAGATGCCCCTTAGCATTTTTACGTTGCAGTCTAGTTTAGGTAAAAACGCAACAATAATAAAAATGTTTTAAAAATGAAATCATAAAGCATATTGGAAATAGTGCGTTTATTACTACTAATGAGGTGAAGTAAAGCCTACGTCACAACTAATTTCAGCCATTTTAAGCATTGTTTTAAAAGTTTTAATTGTGAAATTTTTGCTTATTAAATTTTTTTTATTTTCTTAAGTTATACGTACATTCCATAATAAAAATTAAAAATTCTAAAGGACATAATAATGTCGGGTTAGTCCAAAAAAATATTCGAACATACTTGATCTTTAATAGACATTTTAAACATGTAAAATATAAAAAAATTAAGACATTTTAATTACCCGATAAAAAAAAAACGAAAAAAATAATAAAATGTAACATTCTGTATTTTAGAAAAGAGACTGTTGTCAACATATGTTAATATAAACTTTGTTTCATAAAATACTTTTTTAAATATTTAAAATTACTTAGGCTAAATACCTCTAACCGTTAAGTAAATAGTAATATGTTAATTTTTTTTTAATTTGCTTTTTACCAGGAAAAAATTAACAAATCATGTCTTTTATTCTTTTTTACCAGATATCTTTAAATTTTTTTTTTTGACAATATTTGAATCGATTTCTAAGATAAAAAAATTATGCGAATACAGTTTAAATACAAACAAAATATCCTTTTTGGTAGTTCTTTCCCGTCCAGTACAAAGTTTTGGCATACTACCCTATCATACGCGCCATGGTTGCGGTCAATTTTTTAACATACTGCCCCTTACACTATCGCACTGATAAATTGCGTATATAAAATCTGGCAACGTCGGATATTTATTTTCCTACTCCCTTGTACAGTCCAGCTTCATTATACCGAATTTGTTTAAACAACCAAAAGGCTGTTGCCAAATTTTGAACACTTTTAATTTATCATTTAATTTTAAGCACTTAATGCTTTCTTTTAATAAATATTACACCTATATTTTTAAATACAGGTCTAATCTTTAGGTTTAATATGTCTTTATTTTTTTAAAATAATTATTATATTTTTAACTTTTTTGTTTAAGTTAAATAAATTCATTGACGAATGCTGTTTGAATTTGGCAATGCGGCAAACCGACGGGCATGGCGGGGTCGAAACGTCAGGCGGCGACGACAGCTTAGTTTTCATTTATGAAGATAGCTTGCGCAAGTATGTAATTTTATTTGGTCGTCTATAAATTTTTTTTCCACGCTTGGCTGATGTTTATTTTTATGGGACAGTCATTCGGCGTTAGAGTATTTTTAGGGTTTTATTTTACTTACTGATAATACATATAATAATACCTCTAATTTAAATTCCCTTGTATACTTGAGCCCACGGTGAATCACTGTAAAGCCTGTGTTCATAAAAAAAACTGTGAAAACCTACGGTTCCACGATGTTTTCACAGTGGTTGTTCCATAAGCACACCGTGTTTCCACAGTGGTTTCTTACTAAACCCCGGCGCACACACAAATCCATGATGAATACATAGTAAGTATTCACCGCGTTACACAATGAATCCATGGTTTTAACCAAATCCAAGATGGATACAAAAAAAAACAATACATTAAATTTTTAATTTATAGTTATACACTATTATACAATATGGAAATTCTGGGAACGTGGAACATATAACGATGTTTTCACGGTTGTTAGCCCACAGTGTTTCCATTTGTATACACTGTGGGCTCAAGGATGCGACATATATTTTTCGACTTAGAATTATTTGGCCAATTTAAAATTTTTGTGTAAAATACCTATATATCAATATTTCCCAGTTTTTCAAAAATGTTGTTAAAATTAACTTTAGTCACTTGACTCACTGAGCAAAAACTGCCTAAAATAGAAAAAAACAGATTTTTACTTTTCTATTCTAAGTTTTTTAAAAGCTATCAGGTCCTGGTACCAATTGGTGGTACCAAGTATCCCGTTCATGGGAGAATAAATGGCTTACAAACTTACATGTTTATAAAATCTTACAAATAAAAATCGAAATTTTTGACATTGTCGATAACAGTAAACAGAAAGTAATTTTTATAATTATTTTTTATTGATTAAAACCCAGTTTTAAATTTTTTGTTTAATTTTGATGTGACTTTTTACGCATACTGTACGGGTTGACTTGCTGCCGGAAGCTTTGTTTGAAATCTGTGCTCCCGACATTGACAAATTTTATCAATTTGACATGTCTGAATTATCTAGTCGCTTAGAATGACGTTGGCGCTCGCCAGCACGGTTACAAATAAGCCCCTTGGATACTTAGTGCTTATAGGTGAAATCATTATTTGAAATTATTCCCTATGGCACCTTTTATCTCTTCGCGCATCAAATACCTCAAAAAAGTTAAAAAAAACGCGTTAATATAACTTTAGTAATGTAGGCTCTTAGAATGATATATTAAATATATCTAAATTTTTAAAATACGAAATAATATAAAGGATTTCTTAAGTATAATAAAACGAATTGGATGTAAGCCTTAAATACAAAAGTACCTGTTACTTTTTTCTTAAACTGTTATAATCCCCAGATATAGCTGTCCCGCATTTTTCTGATAAACCCTTTAAATTTCATTTGCAATCGAGGATGGATCTTAAAAACTATATTCTATAAATGAAGAAAGTTTCCTTGTTTTTTTAAAACCCACTTAATCTTTCATCCGTTATTTTTTTATGGAGATAGTTTTAAAAACTTAAATGAATTAAAAAAAAAACTTTCTATTTTAATAATTTGTGCCGTAAATCGACAAATTTCGATGTAGGAGCATAAATAGCCAAATCTACATTAGTACTAATTTACCTTGTGTGCCAGAAATTCCGTATCAGGTGCTGTT
The DNA here is from genome assembly GCA_019359885.1 of Listronotus oregonensis. NCBI lineage: Eukaryota > Metazoa > Arthropoda > Insecta > Coleoptera > Curculionidae > Listronotus > Listronotus oregonensis. The sequence goes on from JAHBCN010013820.1 coordinate 24,520, forward strand.
ACTAAGAATTCTTTCTTGATCCAAATCCAGAGCCTTTGATTTTTCAACTAGGTCCATTTCTTTGGGAAATAGGAGAAGCACCTTTTCTTACGTAATGTTTTCAACTTGCGGCTGGCCACTTTTTATATTCGGAAAACTCTTCTCTAAATTTTTTTCCTTATATCCATTACCACGAATGGTCAATTTTGACAATTTCAGTTAAATACTAAGATTTTTTTTAGTGTCATAGGAACACAGAAATTATTTCTGGTGGTGTATCAATATCAAAAAAAATAACCCTCACCTGACAGTTCCTTCCATCGATATGCTAAATACCGTTAAATAGTTTTTTTAAATTTTATTATCTAAAGTAAACTAAAGCGTCTTTTAATCCCTTAGCGTTTAACCCTCCCTACTGTCGGGGTAACAACCTTTCGGGATTAAAAGTATCCTTTAGTCCCTAAGATAATTACTATTAATAAATCGTTAAAAATAAAATTATAAATAAATATTGTTTGTCAAGTTTTGTTTTTTTTTTTATATATATATATATTTATATATATATATATATATATATATATATATATATATATATATATATATATATATATATATATATATATATATATATATATATATATATATATATATATATATATATATATATATATATATATATATATATATATATATATATATATATATATATATATATATATATATATATATATATATATATATATATAATTTTTATTTGTCTAGTATATTCTGTATTTGATATTAAAATTTTTAATAAACCCAAAAACAATGAAATAAACCCTTTTTTTGATTTATATACTTATTTTTATTATCATTTAAAAAAAAATAAAATAATCATTTTAAATTAATTTTCATTTTTGGAATTTCGCGCTTTTTTTTTTTCTCCCGCCTTTGGACTCTTTCCCGTTGCCAGTTCATTCTTGCAGCTCTTTCTCATATCCCTACCCTAAAATATTTCTCTAAAGATGAATTAATACTAGTTTTTGTCCAAACTACGTGGTGAATAATTTTCATTTCTTTTTAAATATTCAAAATATATTTTCTTCATTATACTAGTTTTTCAAGGATGGTAAGTCTCCTTGAAGGCAAAAATTAAAAAACTGTCATTTTTCCCAGCCTTCCATGCTACATGTACAAAAATTGCATTTTTAATCGCGATTATCTCTATTAGACGTGGTCAATCTTCTTTAAATTTTCCAAATGTTTTCTTTAAAACTTAAAAGGATTTTTAAATTTTGGGGAAAAACCTTAAGTGTATGTTTGGTAAAAATTTTTTTGTTTCAATTTAAACCAATAAAACAGTAATCTGTATTATTGGCTGCTTATAAAAATAAAAAGTTTATATCCAATTATATATATATATATATATATATATATATATATATATATATATATATATATATATATATATATATATATATATATATATATATATATATATATATATATATATATATAATATATAAAAATATAAATATATAAAAATATATATATATATATATATATATATATATAAAAAATATATATATATATATATATATATATATATATATATATATATATATATTATTTTATTTGGCGAGTTAATCTTACGGATTAATTTAATGTATTAGACACCAATAGATGAGAGTAGACAGAGAAGACCATCGGTAACCTCCCACCGATAGCGACGCCATTCCCGTACCGTCGAATGTGAATTTAATTTCGGCTGGCTCGCTTCCCCTCTGGCAGCTGGCAGTATTTTAGCAACGCTTGGAATAGGTCAGCCTCGAATCAAGTACTGGAATTTTACGCGCTCCGATAGATAAAAATGTATTTGTTTTTTAACGTGCCCATAATCGCAAGTCAAAAAAACAATACCATTTAAATATTAATCTTTTGTTCAACAGTGAAGCCATTTTTATTTTATTACTGTATCAGTCTTCGTACCAAAGGTGGAAATAAATTGTAAACATGATCGGCTAACACACGTACTTAGGTATGCGGGAACAACCGAACTTTGACCGGACTGATAAGCCAACGACGACACGATAACCGCCCAGGGTGGAGCAGAATTTTTCTCGCTCATTCCCTTCTTACACATTGCGCAAAAATCATATTCGAATTTTCAAGCCCAACGTGTATATATATGTTATATATATATATATATATTTATATATATATATTTTATATATATATATATATATATATATATATATATATATATATATAAAATTTTAAAGGGGAAATTGATGCTCATCATTTTTGGACGATATGGAGCTCAAAACAAGTCGAAAAAGCTAAAAACATATGGGTAAAGTTAATCGTTTTCAAAACCTTTCAAAGTTTAAAAAGTTGGCAACACCGCGCCTGTTTTATCAATCGATCTTTTTTAAGGAGATGTTTTTACATACAAATAATAAAAATTCTTCTAGCAATTTATTTTGATATTTAAATGAAATAAATTAAGTAAAAAACAAAATAATTATTGTTTGGTTTTTATTTCTTATTAAAAAAAAGTTTACTTACCAAAAGAATGGAAATATAAATTTTAAAAAACAAATTATTATGTTTTAAAACAACACTTTTCTTATTTTGCTTAAAAAATAAGATTTCTCATTACAAAATTCCTTTTTTAAAAATTTTCGTATATTTACTATATTTGTGGTAAATTTAAAACATATCGGCATATTTTCCCGTTTACAATTTTTTTTTTATTTTGTTAAAATAAGTTTCTCCGGTTGCCCATTCCGTTTTTAAAAATCTTTGGTATATTTACTCGTTTTTTAAATTTAAAACATACCCTATTTTTCCGTTTAAAAACAAACAAAACTATCGCTGCCGGCCGGTGAGCAATTTCCAGCTGATGTTCGTCGGAACAGGTCTCTTCGCCCATTGTTTTAACTTTACTGGGGGAAAAATTTCATATTTTTATTTGTAGTTGTAACATTTAAAACTTAGTTTTTTTTTTTTTACCAAATGAATCACTGATAAGTGTTTAGACAAAAGTTTCCAATGCTTTAGATTTTTAGAAATAATTCTTTTTCTAAAGTTCTAACTTTGACATCTATAACAAAAATCTGTCAAGTTTAGACCCTATGTCATATGGACTTTTTATTTTTTGACTCTACTATGCCCATTTAAATCTAATGTAACCCCCTGTAAAATTTTTTAATATATATATATATATATATATATATATATATATATATATATATATATATATATATATATATATATATATATATATATATATATATATATATATATATATATATATATATATATATATATATTTTATATATTATATATATATATATATATATATATATATATATATATATATATATATATATATATATATATATATATATATATATATATATATATAAAATAAATATAAATAAATACTTGTATATACATACATACATACACCTTAAAATTTTGTATATTTGGAATCCCCAAAGGCTATCTATGTGAATTTTTACAAAACCAAGAATACTAATATATGGTATCGAATTAAAAAAATTTTAGTATTTTGAAGTGGTTTAAAAAAAATTAAAATAAACATATTTGAAAACAAAAAACAGGTAATATTTGGGGGTTTCTCTGTAAATTTTGTATTATACAAAACCAGCAGTAACAATTATTGCTGTTTAATAAAATTTTCCCCCTTTTTAGGAATCTAATTTAAAATTTTTAAATTTTAATTCTCGTTTCTTTAAAATGTAGTTAGTTAGTTAGGTTTATCCAACGAAGACTCAGGGTTTTTTTGTTTAAAATTTTTGTATTTAAAAAAATAGAAAACTATATGGCTGGTTTTCTTCTTGTCAATTTTAAAGAATATTTTAAAAAAAATATTTGCATTTGTCTTTTAATATTATTTTACTAAAAAAACAAAATGCTCTATTATAATCATTATCAAAATTTTTTTCTCATTTCCTCCCATGAATTTTTAAAAATTATACCCTAATAATATTACAGTTTAAAACTTCTGCGAAAATCAGTCAATAATAACTCTGTTAAATACCATCTTAATTATTAATCGTGGTTTTAAGAAAAAAATTTTTCTGTTCAAAGATTTGGCAGCAACCTACTTCACCAAGTAAATCCGGGCAGGATGCGTTACTGGGAAAGTAAAGTCTTTAATAAGAAAAGGATCTTGCTCCCTTGGAAAGGATATAATAGGGTAAGATAACAATTATAAACTGGGTTGGGATTAATTACTTTTTTAAAAAGTATAATTAAACGTTGATAAAAAAAAACAAAACTTTGTTTTTTACTGTATTATAAAAATTGTGATTGCAGCTTGTAATAAGTGGTTTTTTTTGAATAAACCTTATCTGGTTTTGGTTTGGGTATAAAGGTTGGAACCCTGTTAAAAACTCTTCGTAAAAAAGTTTTAACAATAATCAAGATATGCTTCCTCTTAGAAAAGATGGGGAAAATTTTTATATATACAAGGTTCATAAAAAAAAACAAAAAAATATTTCTTTTTTTAGTTTTTTATAATCGGGGGTTTTCCCTTTCATACTATGTGTTTTGGCCATGGATCCCAAATAGATTATTAATATGTAAAAACAAAAAAAATATGGGCAAAGGGAAAGCTTTACATCCTGGGGTCCGTCAGGATGAACTTTTAGTAAAAACACAAAGAGACCACTAAAAAGGAAAAAAACAAAGGAAAAATTTTTCTAGTTAAATGAATTGTAGGCGTTTTTTTACAGTAATAAAAAAAAACAATTAATACTTTGGTTATCCATTTTCTATTATTTAGTTATCTATATTTTAAAATTTTTAGAAAAGTATTCAACAAAAAAGTATATATTTTACAAAGTTACATGTGAAGTAGAGGAAAAAATAAGCATGTTCATCTTGTCACGGATCCCTCTATTTTGGTCATTTAAAAACAATAAAATAGTACGTGTTTTATTAGTATAAATATCATTATGACGGGACAAAAAAAAAAATCTCGCAAAATGGCGCGTTTCAAAAATAGGTTTTTTCAGTTATTTTAATTTTGAAGTTTTAAAAATAATTGAAATTGACAATTTTCAGTTTTTTTCCTGCATACAAAGATATATAAAGAAACTACGCTAATTCTCAAAAATATTGATCAATTAGAATTTAAGATTTTGTGACAAACGTTTCAAAAAAATAGTGTCGAGAAAAACGCGTTTAAAGTTGTAACTTTACATTTTAGCTTCATTGCGCCGAACAACAAACTTAGCTATAACTTTTAAAATAATTTAAATTAAAAAAAAATATTTTCAGGAGATATTCTTTAATATCTAAACTATCGAAATATGAAAAAAAATGTATGATTTTTTCAACTTTTTATTCTAGAATACCCCCTTAATCGCAATTAACCTTTAAAGTATCGATTTTAGGTAAAAATTAAAAAAAAAAAGATTCTTCGTTAAATTTCCTACAAGCCAAAGTTAATTAAGAATAGTAAAATAGATAATGCTAGTTGCCAAAAAGCAATAAACAAACAATAAGGGCAGAGAACGCAATTTTATAGATTTTTCAAATTTTTCTGAAAAGCTTCATAACCGGACAAAAATAGTGAGACATCGTGTTAAATTTTGTTAAAGTCAGTTTAATAGTTTGTGCATTATAATTCTGCTATCCAATTCCGTTTAAGAAAAATTGGCATTTGTACAAATTAAGTACTCCTAAATATTAAAAAAAGAATTTATCATTTAAATTGTTTTTCTTTCTTTGATTTGTATGTTAAAATAAAATTAAAATTTGTCACCACCTCTGTGACAAAAACATATCATTTTCTTCTTAGGTAGGTAGGTAGGTTTAAAGTGAGTGGGTATAACACCCTTTCACGCGACCGATCGGTCTATTGTGGCTCTTTTCTTTTTCTTCCTAGATGTATATGAAGGGTCAACAAAATAACTTATGTGGTGAGAGACAGTGTTCTCTTTCATTCTATACAACATCACAGAATATGAATTACTTTCTTAGTTCTGAAATGGTATATCTCGGTTACTCTTAACTCTATATGCTATATAGTCTATACAGAAACACACAGCGAAAAAATTTATAGAACAAAGTCTTAAGAAATACAATACAAGAAAACAATTAGAGTAGTCAAATTTAAAAAATCATATCTCGGTTCCTAAAAATCATATAGACCTTCACCCTAAACTGTTTTAGAGAATATGATAACAGCTTTTTTAGTATAAAGCAATATTAATGTCTAAATTAAGGTAAAAAAAGTTATTGGGCAAAATTTGAAAAATTAAAAAATTTTAGCCTCGCGTTTTTGATGTCAGCCAAAAAAACGTTTGTTGTCTTAAATATGTGACATTTCGATAGAAAATTTAATTTTAAACAATTTTTGGTTATTGTATGGTACAAGGGGCATAGAATCTAAGGTAAAAATTAAAACCTAAAAGTTTACAAATTCACATCTATCTCAAAAATGGACCTCTTAAAATGGTAGCACTTCGGGTTTTTATATTTTAGGATCAGTTGAACGTATGAAATAAAAAAGATCTTCAAAGTTGTAGTTTCTTTTACCTATTTGTTTAAAAAAGATAATAGTCTATTTATTATGTTTGTAAACTTTGATTACTCAATAGGTTTTTTTTACTTTTAAATTTGCTGTAGAGTAAATTATATTTATTTAACAATCAACATTTAGGTCTTTAAAACCTTATATTACATAGGTCAGGCTAAAAGAAATTTAAATATTAGGTTTAAGGAGATAGATACCTGTAAACGCTTAAATTTTCTTGTTTTTCATGATTTTTATTAAAAATTGGCATCTGGTCAATCAAACAATTATTATATATATATATATATATATATATATATATATATAATATATATATATATATATATATATATATATATATATATATATATATATATATATATATATATATATATAAAATTCAAAATGGCGGATTTATACTAAATTCTTCCAAGAGGTCGCGGCAGACTTCTCAATCGACTAATATGTAGCATCAGGTCCAGTGATTTAAAAACAAAAATCAGTGCATGTGTGTTTATTAAGGTCATAATTTTAAGATGAATCTAAAAAAATAGTAAAAAAATTGCGGCATAAAATACTGAAAAAATTAAATGATTTTTTGGCCAAATTTTTCTATCATTTTTGCCTTGATGAAATTATTTTTAAGAAAAATTTTTGGAAATTTGTAGTCTCATATAGAAAATAATATCATTAAATGGATGTGTGCAAGATTTCAAAGATATAGATTACTAACTTTTTGAGTTATCGTCTATGCCAATTTGAAAAGTATGGTTTTGAGAAAAACGAGTTTAAAGTTTAAATACATATAGAATAGGGTACCAAATGGAATCCTGGGTAGTCACGGTTTAACCATTATGATATAAGAAATACTTAAAAAAAAATTAAATTTAGTGACGTGTTTTTAAAGGATTATACCAACATTTTATTAAAAAAAAAACAAAAACAAAGAATTAATTATGATTTATCAAAAACAATGGGCAATTCCTCTTACCCAAAAACATATTTTTTTAAATATTGTTAGTATATGAAATGCGATACTTGGCTGTCCTTAACAAAGAAAACCACTTTTATTGGTGTTTTACAATTTTACCGAAAACTTTTTATTAACCTTTACCATTTGCTTTATCATCTTCTAAACCATTATATACTTGGAAAAATCGATCCTCGCCCCGATTCTGGAAAACAAAGGAGCCATATCTCAAGAGAGAACACCCGTATTCTTCTATCGAAACTAATGATGGACATTATTATTGCAACATCCTTTGGAAGAATAACAAATGCCAACGACATACGAAGGATAAGGAACGCCGTAAAAGCAAAAGAAGTATGGAGACGATCCATCTTGGATCGACCGAAGGATCTCTTTAAGACAAAGAGGACTGGATCTAGTAAAGAGTAAAAATAATGAGTTTAACAAATTAGAAGTCATAAAAACAGTGAAAAATATATAAATATCTTGTAACTTTGAGCTGGCTAAGAGTATTCTGGTTTAACGCAGGAATTTTGGGTGGAGGGTTTGTTGCCTTCGGACGCAAAAAAAAACAATAAATATTTTTACTATACATTTTTTTACTAGTTATTTGTTAAGATTTTAAGAGTATGAAACATTAATTTATAATTAAAAAAAAAAAAAAAACTGCAGAGCTTCAAAGTGGGACACTCAGGAAAATGGCGTGTTCTGGTGTCCTTCCAGTAATCTGAAATGATATAACGATGCCGTTTCGATTATTTTTGATCTTTTTTAGATCTAAAAGTTAGGTATTAGGAACAAGCTAGTAAAACTAGTGTCATATATATTAAAAACAAAAAAACTCACCACAGAGCGTACCTCGTAGACGATAATGCACATTTATAAACAATTAGGTGTATATTTACATTTTGAACAACACAAAGGACGAACTATTTGCATCAATAATAAACATAAAGTGATTGCTATAGAAGGACGATGTATATTTTATTAAGGTTGTTGATATCTTTTTTGTCATTTATGAAATTTTGTTTTTTTTTTTAATTTCGATCATCTCTAAAAATTTTTTTTACTGGCTTTGTTCTGTTTTAAGTATATTTGTTTTATTTACTTTTGATTTTAATAAAACAAAAATACTTAAAACAGAACCAGAAAAAAAAGAGAATTTTTAAAGATGACCGAAATTAAAAAAAAAACAGAGAACAACTTTAGCTGTCACTTTTAAAATAATTCGAATTTAAAAAAAATCTTTTAAGGGCATATTATTAAATATCCAAATTATCAAAATATAAAGATAAAAACATGTTAATTTTTTTAAGTCTTCAGTCCAGAATACCCCCTAAGGCTGTTAGACCAAAGAGAAAGACAGAATTATGAGGTTTACAAAAAAAGCGATAAATCTCGCAGGTGGGTAAGGGAAGAATGCTTATTTGTAACAATGGCGTCTTTGAATTTGATCAAGAATATTAAAAGTTGTGGAAGACACAATTCCCCAGACATGGGAACAATATTGTAGATATAGGGCCGAGTGATGATCGCGTTGTTAATTTTAGCAATGGACTTAGCAATTGTTAAAAATTAACAACGACTTAGAATGTTTAACAAAACGTCATTGTCAGTGTTATTCAACGATTTTAGTAGGCAACCTGTCAAACTATTTTTTTAAACATGCCTACCTTAAAAAAGTTAACTTTTTAACTTTCTAAAATCCTTGCTAAGTTAACAACGCGATTATCACTCAGCTGTAAGTCTGATTAAGGATACGTACAATATATACAGATTCAAAGAAAGGGGAGATATATTTTCTGGTTTAAAAAAGAAATTAGCTTTTTAAAGCTACTGTGGCTATGGATACTACTTGTGCCAACTATTTTTTTTTAAAGTATTGCCTACCGGGTTAAATAAGTCTTTGTTCGGCTAAACTTGGCTGGTCATAAGTGGAGGAGTATTGGTAGACTTTTTTTGCGTTAACAAAGACGATTAGTCTTTAAGGCGGTAAAAATAGACATTTTTGTTGTCTAAATCCAAAATTAGTTTAATGATCTATAAAAGAAATATCTGCAATATCATGAGCTTGCGTATTTGGCTAAAAGCTAAAAGTTACATCTAAATAAGTGTGATGTTCGTCGATTACAATACAAACCAACAAGTCAAAAACAAAGTTTAAGTTAAAAAAAGTTTGTTTGGGAAAACATCTTGACTGACATGTTCAAACGCCTAAAATACGTTACAAGCAATGATCTACGATTTACCAAGTAACTCAAGGAATTTGTTCCAATTGTAAGAAACAAATAAGACTAGGTCGGCCACGTATAATGTGCTGTTTAAAATACTTTAAAATTAAAAAAAATCTATTACCTATAGGTCTAAAGTAATAATATAGGTTTTATATTCTATTATAGGGATAGGGTAACAAACCATGCGGAACCTATCAGCACCCTAAAAAAATGCAGGTGTCAGAACTTCAATAGGGGTCAGTGCAAGAGCATATTTTTTTTAAACAATTACTTGCATGCCGTCCACTCCAGACGGTTTCTTGGTTTTAGAATAAGAAAGGATTTGATTGGTTTGCTTATTTTTAAATATTATTTCAGATATTTAATGAAAAACGGAAGCAACTGTTGAAAAAGGCAAATTTACGGAAGCATTAGGGTTTGGCAAAAACTTGTTAACAACCTAAATAGTTAAAGAGTTTTTAATGATCTTATTTGGCAAAGGACAAAAAGGATTGGCTGCCATCCAAGCAAAAGTATCAAATATCTTTCTTAATGCTGTTTCTAAAAAAAGAAATAGCATACTTTGGCAAACTTATGTGGGTTTTTTGACCTTACCAAATATGAGTGAAGTATAAGTCACTAGACCCAGCAGTTTAAAAAAAAAAATGGAGTTTATAATTTGTAAGCAAAGCTTTTTTAAAAAAGGTTTATTTACTTCTATTTTCCACATTTTTATGAATTAAACCATTTTTATATGGACCTGTTAAACATAGTGTGTATATGTGTTTATACCCATTAACGTTAATGACAAAAAAATTACAAAAACCTCTTACAAAACTGTTCTGCACTATTTTGTAATTTAATTTTACTACCTACCTGCTAAATTGCTACTTTAAAAAATTTTAAAAGAATCTTTCCCTAATTAACCCGAAAGTGTTTCGGGGGTTTTTAAAAAATTTTATAAGGCCAGGCTAAGTATTAAATTAAACCAAGTCTGGTTGTTTATCTTTATAAAAACAGCGGCAATTACTTTTCATTTATCCTTGCTAATGTGTTTAACTTTCCTGCGCATTAAGTTATATTTTTAATGCATTTTCTTGTTTTTCTATTGCAACCTGTGGTAATGTTGTTTGTATGCGGAGAAAATATTTTTTCTGGGTATCACGTTAATTATTTTTATCTGTTTTTATTTCAATGACCAATACATGTTGGACGATTTTTGCCGGCCTATAAAGACAGACAAATCTAAAATTTTAAAAGAAAAAATGTTACCACAAATACATTTAGCTAAAAATAAAATTAATTTCGGAGATACAGAGTGTCAAAAGTTCAGTTTGGTTCAAGTTTCTTATATATTTTTTTTTAAATTTGGTAAATTGTCATAATATTTGGCTTACAGCGTTTTGTGGGGTAAAACATTAAAATTTTTATCATATTTATTGTAAAATTTAAAGGCGCTACCTTCGGTATCTTGCACATATTTTAAAAAAGAGGGGGTTGGAACGTATTTAACTAAAATTGACATAAAAATGATGCCAAATTAAAGGTTTGTACACACGAAAATGGATTTCAAACACTTGTTAAAAGTATTTTTATATAATAAATTGTTTTAATTAATTAGTCTTTTATTGACTTTTTTTAAGAGAATAAAATTAACAATACGTTTAAGATATTTGTTTTTGTAATTTTGTTATGTAAGAATAATACCTATTCTTATGGCAATATACTACAATGCAATGTAACGGTGGTTTTAATATGGAAATAAAAAAAATCAATATCCCCAAAACTTAACACATACCATGCGTACTCTTTTTTAGTAAAGAACGTTAAAAAGTAATAATTTTTATTTAACACTAAGTAACATTTTAATTAAAGGCCTTTGCTTCAAATTGCTTTTAGTTTTTAAAATAGTTTAGATCTGGCCTTCCACGATGTGAATATTTAAAATCCAGGTATCCCAAAAATGACTCAATAAATCAATTCTTACCAAGTATACCATTTTTGGGTAAAAAATGTTAAAGAAAAATAATTTTTATTCAAAAGTTAAATACAAGGAGTCTCAAAGAATGTTTTGTTTAAAGTGTGCAAGGTACTGCAGGTGGCCTCTAAATTTTACAATAAAAATTAGAGCAGATCTAAATTTTTATCCTACAAAACCCCTTTAGTCGAATTTTTTGTTTTTAATTTAAAAAATAAAAACTAAACCTAATCGAACTTTTAACACTGTGTATCTTCGAAATCATCCACTTTTGGACTAAGGTGACACTTAGATCGTCATATGTTAGTTTCATGATTTGTGGTAACATTTTTCTACCTATTAGTGACACCCTGTAAAAAAAGTGGAAAACAAACAAAATAAATAAAAAAAAGTTAAAAAAATTGTCAATGTCTTCGTTTTCGTTATACGAGTCACTTGGTTTATTTAAATTTATTTACAAAATATTTGTTTTATAAAAATAAACTTACGGATATAGGTACATTTTTCTATTGTAGTGCAATTAAAATTAGGATTTTTTTTTACCAGATAGGTAAATTGTGCATCATGCCATAATATATTATCAAATAATTTTAAAGAATGAGTATCATACATAAACTAATTTTATATTAATAAAACAAAGCAATAAAAATTTAAATTGCAAAGCAAAATTCCATCACCTATATCTATTTTTTGACCAGATTATATTAAATTTTCCATTTCATTATTATATATCTTTAGACTATACTAATAAAAAAAAAATTTACCATAAAAATAAAAAAAAATCTGGTGTAAACGTGCTTTTAATGTAATAAAATATTTACATTATTTTTTTAAAATAATCAGTACAATAAAAGGACAAAACAATTAAATATAAACTAACTATTTGGCTTTTAGAAAATTCATAATATTTTTATTGTGGTTTCTAAACTTTTCTTATATGTTAAGTAACAGCCTATTGCCCCCAATGAATAATAAGGTATCGACTTAATTTAAACACACATATTGTTAACAATGTGGTAAATTTGGCCAAAATTAACAAGACTTTTAGTTTTTTGTAGACAGAGATATGAAATTTTTAATTTTTTTATAGAAAATTATTGTAATATTTAAAAATTAAAAAAAAAATAAAGAAATTACATATTCAAAAAGGGATGATCTCTTTAAAAACTGAGCAAGAAAAACGACTTATTCAACTTCACTTTTAGACAATGTTGCTATACAGTTACAAGCTTAGAAATTTCTTAGTAAATAACCTGCAAAATATATATAGCATCCGACTGTATAAAATTTCTAGTTATCCATTTAAGAATTAATAATAAATCAACCCCCAGTTCTTCATAAAATTACGATTTAAATAATTTAAAATTTTATTTTTAAATAATCATTAGGGACACAAACAAGATTAATTTTTAAGGAACGGTTAAACTGCTATAATAAATTTAAAAACTAAATTCACTAATGTGTACATTGCAAGGGTTTTATAATTTATAAAAAAACATTTTTCTACAACTTTAAAAAATGTCTGAAATTGGGTAAATAATTGTAAAGTATTTACATGTCTTTACTATATAATATTTAGATTATTTGTTTGTTAAAAAATATATTTTTACCTTATTAATTTTAGTAAAAAAACTTTAAATTGTCTTTACCATTTGTAAGCAGTGTTCTATATAGAAGTAATTACTAAGTTAAAAGGTGCATTGTGGACTAAACAAACAACAAGAAAGGTAATATTTGCTTTCTATATTATTAAACATTATACAGTAAAATAATTCCATTTTTACTAAAAATTATCTACCACAAAAATACACAATAACACAAAGCAGACTATTTGTATATAAAGGTTATTTTTTCAATTGTGGAAAGCTTGCTAAATATATTTTTCATTAAATACAATTTTTATTAAAATTTTATATTCAATTAAATTGTGCTTATAATGGTCTATAGCTTTATATTATGTATGTATAGTTAACACTAATATTGATCGTATTTTTGGTTTCGTATTTTATTTTCATTTTTAGTTTCTAGAATAAAATATTAGAGTATACGCTTTATTGCTTTATTAAAGTACGCTCAGGTGTACTTTAATAAAGAAAAACCGGTGCCAATAAAAAAACCATCTTAAAACCATCACATAATGTTTTTATTTTTAAACTATAAATAGGTTTATAAAATAATAATTTAAAATGTACTTACATATTTTAAAGAGAAAAACTATGTAAATAGTGATTTTATTTAAACAAGTTTAAAATGAAAGTAGAGAAATTTTAAAGAACGTATTAGGAGTAGGAGAGTTGTAATACGGATAATGCGTAAGAAATCATATCCAACACTTAAATTTTAATAACCTTTATAAAATTTAAATAAAATTACATTATTTTAATTTTATTAAAAGTTAAAGTTCCTTTACAACCCAAATGGGTTGATTGTTTTATTAAACTTAAAAAAATATAACATTTATTGCCCAAACTTAAATTAAATATTATTTACGGCCCTACAAGTAGTTATAAGTTTATTAGTTATTTTCAAAAACACCCAAATGTAATGTCTAAACTTTT
>JAHBCN010013821.1:0-23864 GCA_019359885.1 Listronotus oregonensis
AAAAATTTTTCGCTTTTTCAGTGTTAAACAAAAATTATAAAAAAGGAGAAAAAATTTTCCCGGAAGTTACGATTTTTTTTTTTTTTGGAAAAATTTCCCCCCCTTCTTTTGTGTTTTTGATTATTATAAAAAATTTAAAAATGGCTTTTTTTTTTTGTTTTTTTTGGGGAAAAAATTTCCTTAACTTTTTTTTTAAAAGAAAAATTTAAAAGCCATATTTTTAAATTTAACTTTTTTTCGCGGGAAAACATATTTTGATGACTTTTAAAAAACCCTTTTTTTAAAAAGGATCAGAGCCCCGAAAGGGGTTTTGGGTATTTGGGTGTGGGTAAAACCCTTAGCTTTTCCCAGAGAGCATTGAATGGGCTAAAAAAACAAGGGATCCACCCCACTTTTTATTACTGGAGATATTTAAAAATTTTTTAAAAAAATGCTTGTTAAAAATATTTTTGGGGTTACTGGCCAGACGTAAAACACGAGACCTTTTTCGGTCCAAAATTCCCGGGGTTCTAAAAGGCAAACAGGGGGCCCAAGGTCGATTGTTTATGAACTTGCGGGAATTACATAAAAAAATACAAAATAAAAAAAAAACTGATTACCGTCGTCATCAGTTTTTAAAAAATGATGTAAAATTAATAAAAATTTTTTTTTACTTTTGAAAATTTGTAACAGGTACATTTATTGTTTTAAAAACTAAAGATTGTGATGAGTTAATTAATATTCAGGTTTTTTAAAATTACCTTAGTATTAGGAAAATGTACCCCAGAATTATTTAAATTAACTAATGGTACAGCTACAGACTCATCTTTAATTAATAACACACTAACACTTTTTAGTTTTACGTTTTTAAAAAAGTTTATTTGTGTGTGCTTTTTATTTGTTTCATTTTCTCTTTTGCATATGGCTAATGTTCTGGATGCTCAAATTATTAGAAATTGACAGCATTTACTAGGGATTTAATTAATAATATTTTTTGTATTTTTCTTAACATTAAATGGTTTTTTTTTTTTGGTTTTTTGGGAAATTAAATAAAAAATTAAATTTCTTTTTTTAAAGGGGAAAAACCCCAAATTTAAAACCTTTTTAAATTTTAGAGATTAAAAAAAAGACCCCAAAAAAATATTACATTGTAGTAAGCATGAAATGGGCAAATTTAGTTTTATTGTTTTAATCGGTCTATTAGGGTTAATAACAGTAATTTGGGTTTTCCCCAAAAAATTTTTTAAGGGGGGAAAACTTTAACCCCAAAAACCAAAAATTTTGTTGAATTTTTTTAATTTTTCGGTTATATCTGGGAAAAACCAAGTCCATGTTTTTTTATTTTTATTTTTTTAAAAAGTGTTAAATTTCCTAAAATTTTTACATCCCAAAGTCTCGTCTAACCCCTAAACAACGAGCTAAAACCCGTCAAACATTGCCCCATTTTCCCCAAACATTGAAAAAAATCGCCAAACCCCTCCTATTAACCCCTTTATTTTTTTTTAAAATTCCCCAAAAGTTTATAAGAAACAAAAAGTTTTTTAGGGTTTTAAAAGGTTGATTTAAAAAAGCCAAAAAAGTTTGTATTTATTAAAGAAGATGACGCCCAAGTTCGAAAGGGGGAAACATATTATAAAACAACAATGGGCCCATTAAAAAAAGGAACAAATACTTTAAATTTCATAAAAATCCCATTTTTCCATATTTAAGGAAATGTTTTAAATATAGTGCCAAAAATATTGGTTTTTTCAATTTTACATTGTTGAATACGGTTTTTTTAAAAACCTGCTGCACATATCATATCGATTAGAAATTTAAAAATTGGGAAGTCAAAGGAAAAAAAAAAAAATTTTAAAAAAAAAAAATTCAAAGTAAATTTTTTAACTGAATGGGGCTATTAATTTTAAATTAAATTTAAACCTTTTGGGCCCCAACCCCAAAAGATGGCAATACTTTAAAGGTTTTTTTTTTAAATTGTAAAATTTAAATTTAAAATGTTTTTTTAATTTTTTAAAAAACATAGCATCTGGCCTTTAAAAATTTAAAACAAATGAATTTAAATTTTAAAAAAAATCAGAAAGAACATTATATTTATCATTGTATAATTGGTACTATATGCCCAGTACAGTTCATAAAGGGATTAGTTAAGGGGGTTTAAATAATCGATTTTTTTTTTTACCCGTTTCAGCTTTTGGGGAAAGTTTTGGAAGACATAAAAATGCCAAAAAAGATAAAATAATGCCCGAAATTTTGTAAAATTTTAAAAAAATGATATAAATTTGAACCCTTTTTTTTAACATCCGATCGATTCCCCTTTAGTTTTGCCCCGAAAAATTTAAAATAACCAAATTCGATTTTCAGTTAGAAAAATATGTTTTTCAAAAATCCTTGTGGATTTTCCCTTTTTTTTTTTTAGATTTTTCGTAACTTAAATTTAAAGAATCAAGAAATTGTGATTCAGAATAATTTCCCCCAAAATTTTATTTTATTCATTTTTTTTATTATTTCCTTTTTTTGGGGATTTTAATTTCAAAATTGGTTTTTATGTTAAATGTTTTATATTAAAAATTTATTTATTTTTATTAATTTTGTTTTATTTTTTTAATTTTTTTTAAAAAAAAGAAACTCTTTTTTTATTTTACAATTATACATGGGAAAATTTTCATGCCCAAAACCCCCAAAAAAAATGAAAAAAACGATGGATCCCAAAAAATTTTTTTTAAAAAAACCCCAATTTTAAATGAAATTTATAGGTTATTTTGGGAACACACTGTATACCCTAGTCTGGGCACCAAAACTTTAAAAACCCCTTAGAAAGTATAAGCGACGGGCTGTGGAAAACAATTTATTTTTGTTTTTAAACTGCATTTGGTGTAATCAAAGTTCTGATTTTTGTCGCGTCGTACCATAAAATCGTAACACTGTGCGTCACCCCTCCCTCCTAACTACGCCGCTCCCTCCTTCACTCCTCCGCTTTAAAAACCAAACTTAGGGCTTTTTAAGTCAACTCTTTTCAATCATAATAATTTTTATAATTCTTATAACACTTTGGACGACTTATAAAGGAATATGAAGGAGTTAATAGAAGGATTTGGTGATGTTGTTGTAATGTTGCCAAAAATAGACAATTTTTGACGGGCTGTAGCTCGCTTGCTGTTAAAGTTAGATGAGACTTTTATTAATAAAAATTGTAGGAAATGTAATGCACTTTGAAAAAGTATCAAATAAAAATCGATAGGGACTTTAGTTTCCAAAATATATCGAAAAAACTGAAAAAAGCCCAAAAAAATTTGGGGTTTTTTTGGGCTGTCAAAAGTTCTCCTATAAAAATTTTGGTGGAAACCACAAAACCCTGTTTTTAAACATTTTTAACTAAATTAAACAAAAAACTAAATAGCCCAATCTTACTTGGACCCTATTTTAAATGACAATTTGATTTTTTTTGGTTTTTTAAAATATGTCGAAAATTACGCTAATTAGGGGTTGATATAATGACTCAGAAATGAAATATATAAAACAATTTGTTTGCATATTAATGAGGTCATAATATAATTGAAATTCCACCCTTAAATCTGGGGGTTTCATCCCTAAATAAAAAAAAATAAATTACTTGAAAGTCTGGAAAACACAAAGATATTCTAGAATTATTGAATTCAAGTCGTGTACTTCCCACTAGTATCTATAAGAAAAGCACCCCTGTAACGAAGAAGTGAACTACTCCCGAACATGATACCATACGAAAATATAATAGCAATATAAAAAAAACTGTCGAATATTTTATAATAGTTCTTACTCACAGTTTTCTTATATTGCTATGATATTTTCGTACGTAATCTCGTTCGAGGGTAGTTCACCCTCTCGTTACGGGGGTGCTTTCCTCAAGAAGATACTGGTGGAAGGTACACGATTTGAATTTTTAATAATTTAGAATATCCCAATATTTTTCGTTTTTTAAAATTTCATTGATTTTTCATATTTGGTGTTCCACAAGTTTAAGGTGGAACTTTACCCATAAAACCCCTTTTTAATATAAAAATAAATTATGTTCTAATTTTAAGATTTTATTTTATAGAAAAAGTACAATTAAAATTACTTTTATTCGTATTGATATTATTTATACATTTTAGTTGTGTGTCATCATATCAACCCCTAGTTAGGGATATTTTCGATATTTTTCGAAAAACCAAATGAATATGCTCATCTTGATTTTTTATTACCGATAATTTGACATTGGATGGATTTTTCTTAAGGTCTCTGGCAAAGGTGAGAGCATAGGTTAAGTGTTTTGTTGCTCTTTTTTAAATTTAAAAAGCAATTTTTAAAAAAAATTAAAACTGAATAATATTTTAAATTAAAAATGTTTTTTTTTAAAAATATTTGGATTTGAAGAAATTATTTTATTTACATAATATAAATATGATTAAACAACCAAATAAGAAGTAGAGGTATTAAAAAAAAATAACACAGTTTTTTCTAAGTATTAACACATGTAAATTCTTTTTGTAAAAAAATACAATTCTTATTCTTTGTTATTAGCTGATGTTAATTGGATATTATTAGTAAGTAATAAATTAAAGAAATTTTATTATAGATTGTATCAATGCCTTGTATTTCCTTTGAGTTGACTACTGAAATCTACAAACCATTTTTGTGTTTCAGATTTCCTATTCAGTTGTGCCTCAAAATACAGTTAAAGATACTCCGTATAACTCCATTTAGTCATATATCTTTTTATTAATATACATAAAATTAAATCAACTTAAACGTTGAGAACAACTTTCCAGTATCCCGTATCTAATTTTATTAAAATTACAACTACAATAATTCACACCGCTCTGTACACGGGTCCCACTAAGTTTAATATACCAACTTAACTGGCTGTGATCCAACAAGTTCTGGCAAGTAGGCTTGTGGCACCTTAAGTAAAAATGCCACAAAGTTTAAAATCGTAACAAACTTCACATCAAGCTTGAGATTAAACATTAAAAATGGTACTTAAAAAACTCAAAATAAGTAAATATACAAAACAAAGCCCAGTTAAGCGGGTAAGATTTCTTTTCTTTAGCTGAAAAAAAAAAAACAAATCCATTTTTTATTTTTTTTAGTGTTAGTAACTAATACATCCAAGGTAGCGAAGCTTTTTGTGACAAAAGAAATACATATAGGGTGTCTAGGCGGTATATAAACTTCTAATACGGAAAAAGGTAAAAATGTTATAATTACAGAACTTTCAAGTCATAAAACATAATACCAACTTGGCAAAGCAATAATACACGGTTAAAAAATTAAAGTTATCTTTTGTACTTTTAAAAATATGGCTAAAATACTGAAATTTACGATTTTCGTTTTATTTTTTTAAAGGTAATTTCAAAAGTTAAAAATACATTCTCATTAAAACTTTTCGCGCTTTATGTATTGGTAAAGTCAATTTTCTTTTATGACGTTTTGTTTTCGTTAACCCATTATCAACTTTATTTTTTTAAATACGGACCCGGGTTTTTTATTTAATTTTTTTAAACCCTTTATTAACCCAATTACAAAAATGTATAATACTTAATATTTATTTAACAAATATGGAACGCCCCCATAAGAAATAATGTGCGTTCCTTGTCTAACTCAATGTCTCCTATGGAAAATATGTTTATGTAACAGAAAAATATCAAGTATTTTACATCATTGTAATTGAATAAAATAAGCTTTAAAAAAATGAAATAAACAATTAAGGAACGTATTTAAAAAAATAAAGTTGATGATAATTTAGCGAAAAAGAAACGCCGTAAAATTTTTTTGACTTTACCGATGGATGAAACGCAATAAGTTCCAACAAGAATGTATTTTTATATTTTAAAATTTCTGAAATAAACTCGTAAAAAAATAAAAACAAAATACGGAAATTTCAGTTTTTTAGCCATATTTCTAAAAGTACGAAATACAACTTCAATTTTACAACGGCATATTATTGAGCTCCCTCTCTTACCGTTTAGGAGATCCCCATACTGGCCCTTCTTATCTTGGACACACTGTATATATATATATATATATATATATAATAGATATATATATATATATATATATATATATATATATATATATATATATATATATATATATATATATATATATATATATATAATATAATACTATATATATATATATATATATATATAAAAAAAAAATATAATAAATTTTTTTATGTATTAGGACTCAAAAATTGCGCGCTGAGATGTGGAAGAGAGGCCAGCTAGCAGACCAGGCATAATAGGTCATTTGTCACCGGGGTACATATTAATTTTTTTCGTCGACCTCCCAATTCATATCAGAAATAAGTTCTTTTCTACTACTTGCGGAAAAAATATTTTCTTATGAAAAATATTACAGTTTAAAAAAAATGCATTGTTTGTCCCTGAAAAAAAAATAAAAAATATTCTCAGAAGACAAATGTAACAAGCTAAAAAAAGTTTTTATTAAAGTTCGACGAAATATGTCCTTCCAAATGGTAACTGTTAAAAGTAAAATTTGGATTACAACAAAACTTATTTGGTATTTAAAAATTAAATTCTTAAAATCCTTAAAACACATGTATTTTAATTTATAATAAATAACTTACAACACCAAGAAGTTATTAGGATTTAAATTATTCTTTTAAAACTCGTAGTTAATGACTAATGTTATTTGGTACTGAAATTAAAGTCAATTTATAGCTTTACTTTAGTAATAATAATTAAAAGTTTTATTACATATAATATAATTATCTTTAATAATTGTAATTTAACCATACTATTAGAGTTAAATAAAACCGCTAAATAAACATTATTAAATTTCTAAAAAACACCAAGACCAATTAAATATTTCTAGTTTTAAATCGTAGTTGTATATTGAACAGATTTTTAGTGCTGACAATTATTAAACGTGTCTAATATCCAGGTAAGATTTGGTTTTTCCGTTAATCCCTTTTAATTATTTTAAAATGTTTTTTTTTTAAGTTGTTAAAGTAAATTAAACTACCTGCAAGAAATAAACGAAAATTTAGAAGAAATAAGTGGCACGTGTTATTTACGGGCGCCTGAACAGAACTGCGAAAAATGGTTAAAAGGCTTCGAAAAATATAAGCGATAGCTTATTCGACGGGGAGTGCAAATCTGAGAAATTCGTTTTGTGGATTATTTCTCCCAATAAAAATTGCAATTGTTATGAACAAAAAACGAAAAAAAGGAACATTTCAATTTTTGATGATAATTTAAAAACCTTAAGAGATAGCGGAAATTGCAAAAAAGATTCTTAAAAGGTAGGAAATTTCCAAAAAAAAAATTCTCGACTCTCGAAACTCCATTATCCAACTCCATTATTTACAATTTTAATTTAACGCTGAAAATGGGCCTTCGCCTAACATTTTTGGTTGCGTCAAAGCCGAGAACATCACACTAAATAATTCTTTTTAAGGTGTTAAAAAATAATTGAAAAATTTTAAAAAATTTGGTTTGTTAAGAACACTTTAAACAATTTATTCTCGTTAAAAATTAACCTTAAAATTAATTTTTTAACAAGTTAGACAATTGTTAATTAACAAAATTGTTTTTAAATTTTGCCCTCATTTTACATTAAAAAAATGTTTAAATAATAATTAAATTTTTCGCGTCGTGGAGCTCTTCTTATACCGGGTGGTGCGTCGCCGAGCGAAACATAGAAAATCCCATATAAATTTTAAGCAGGTCAATTATTGGCTCTCCTGTACATTTTACTGAAAAAATGTAAGATAACTTTTTGAAGAGACCAATCTGACAAGCCCTCGTGCCAAGTTTCAAAAAAATTTAATAAGCGAATCTTGAATTATTCACTTAAATGTAATTGCAAAATAACCAAATTTTTGGTTCAGGTAAAACCAAACAGGCACAAGTAAAATAAATATTGTCCCTGACATAAGGAAAAGTGTCAGTAAATTAGTGACAGTCGGTATTTAAAAAAAATATATAAATTATTCAATCGACGAAAAAGTATCCATAATTAAGTGGCATTATGCCGGAAACAGTTTTAGAGCAGTATCTGAAAAGGTTTTAGTTTATTTCCCCACCAAGCCCATTCCGTCCATTTCAACTATTAAACGTATTGTCAGTAAGTTCGAGTCGAAAGGTACCGTAATAAATAATTGTAAATATTCAACTCAGGATATCGAAAATAGAGCCAAGAAAGAGATAACAGAGATCCTAATATTCTACTGAGTGTGGAGGAAAACAAAATGGTTAGAATGAGGGTTTTTGGGCAAGAGGTAAATAAACATCATACAACGGTATTGCGCACTTTTAAAAAACACAAATAATATTCGTATAAATTCGAAAAACATTAAGAGCTGCAGGAAGGAGATGAAGAGCGAAAAATGGCATTTTGTTTTGAAATGATGGAAAGAGTAAATAACGATATGAATTTTTTAAGAATTATTTGTTACCGATGAATGTACATTTACCCTCAACAATGAACAAAATGTTCAGAATTGCCGGTATTGGAGCCAAGAAAATAAACAGCGTTTTGTTCTTACTCAGACACAATATCCCCGAAAAACAAATGTATTCGTGGGAATTATCGGACACCATGTCATTGGACCCTTTTTTATGGACTCTAACCTGACAGCAGAAGCCTATTTGGACTTATTTCAAACTCAAATTCTACTCGCTTTGGAAGAAGTTGTTCGGGAAGATCAAATGATCTGGTACCAAATAGATGGTTGGCCAGTCCATAATACCCGTATGGTTAGAGAGTACCTGGAAAATGCTTTTAACGGCAATATTATTGATCCACGGTACTGTATACTTTGGCCAGCCAGGTCACCTGATCTTTCACCGAATGACTTCTTTCTGTGGGGTCACTTAAAAAGTGTCATTTATAAAAGTGTAAAATTTGAGAATCTAAACCAGCTACACAACGCTATTTCGTTAGAATGTTATAAAATTTCGCAATATTACCTTAGCAATGTTAGAAATAAATTCTATTATCGGTTGGGATATTGTTTAGCTGTTAATGGGGGGTTGTTTGAACATGTGATTAATTAATGTTTTTATGTAATTCTCTATTATTTTTAATTGAGTTATTTTATTTTATTTTTCCACACCTAGTAAAATATTAAAAGGTCAGTTCTCTCTTTTTTTGAATCTATTTTCGATCTTCTGAGCTAAACATTTACAATTATTTATTGCGATGGCTTTGGACTCGAATTTACTGACAATACGTTTAGTGGTTGAAATGGACCAGATAGGCTTGAGGGGAAAATAAATTGAAAATTTTTCAGATACTGCTATTGGTTTAATTAAATTCTAGTATGATAAAATTATTTTTTTAATGATCGATAGTAATAATTGTTATTAGTTAAACTTAATTGTTACATTAAACAAAAGGTTAAAAAAATGTTAACGTGTCTTTTACTTTGAATATAATGGTTGTGAGATTGATGAAACGAAAAAAACATTCTTTGTATTCGGCTGTACGTCAGATTTGACAGAGCCTTATAACAAATTGTTTGCTGGTGGCTGGTGTCTGTTTGGTTTTACCTGAACCGAAAATTTGGTAATTTTGCAATTATATTTAATTGAATAATTCAAGATTCGCTTATTACAATTTTTTGAAACTTGGCACAAGGATTTTCAGATTGGTCTCTTTAAAAAGTTATCCTTTATTTTATCTGTAAAATATAAAGGGGAGCCAATAATTAACCCCCTTAAACTTTACATGGGGTTTCCTATGTTCCGCTCGCACCACCCGGTATACATACCTAACAAAATCACGCCATAAAAGTTTAAAAAATTTTAATGCTTTGTTTATAATAATTTTATAATTTTGACAATATTACTCTGAATTTTTATTTTTGTCAAAGTTTTAAAATTATTATAAACAAAGGAATATTTTTTTAAACTTTTATGACGTAATCTTGTTAAGTATGTATATAAAAAGGGCTCCATGAACCAAAAAATTTATACAATTATTTAAACATTTTTTTTATTGCACAATGAAAACAAAATTTCGAAACAATTTTTTTAATGAACAATTATCTAACTTCTTGAAAAATTCACTTAAAGTTAAATTTTCAACGGAAATCAATTCTTTAAAGTATCTGAATACACCGTAATTATTTGAAAATTTTTAATTAATATTTAATACCTTAAAAATAATTTTTAGTGTGACGTATTCGCTTTTGACTCCGAGCGTGCAACCAAAAATGTCGCGCTTTTTCGGTGTTAAACTAAAATAATAAATAATGGAGATAGAGTTCCGGCAGTTACGGCGTTTTTTTTGGATTTCCTCCCCTTTAAGGATCTTTTTTGCAATTTCCGCTATCTCTTGTAGTTTTTAAGATGTCATTAAAAATTGAAATGGCTTCTTTTTTTTGTTTTTTTTTTGATATTAATTGCATTTTTTTTAGCAGAAAAATCCTTTAAGGGCCTTCCTCAGATTTGCATTCCGCGTCGAATAATTTATAGCTCATATTTTTCAAACCCTTCTAACCATTTTTTGCAGGAAGCATACTTTTCGACTGGACTAATAAAAATATGTAAAGGTTAAAGGATCAGAGCACACGCAAGGGTAAATTGTTCGTATTTAAGTGTGGGTAGAAAACACTAGCATTTCCAGAGAATCATTGAATGTAGGCTGCAAAGCAATGGAGCCACCTGCACTTGGTTTTTTATTACTGGAAATATTTAAAAATTGGATTAAAATGCTTGTTAAAAAATATTTTCCGGGTTACTGGCCAGACGTGAAACACGAGACCATTTCGGTCCAGATCCCAGGGTCTAGACATATGCACGAACAGAGGGCACAGAGTCGATTGACCCCTATGAACTTGCAGACTAAAATTGAATTTAAAAAATAAAACAATTCTAAAGATGTGAAATAAACAAAAATATAAATACATTTTTTTTTAATTTGAAAATTTGTAAAAGGCACATTTATTTCTTTCAAAAATAAAAATGGTGGTAAGTTAATTAATTTTAAGGTTTTTTGAAATTACCTTAGTATTAGAGAAAGACACCCAAGTATTATTTAAATTAACTAATTACACCACAGACGCTACAGACTCATCTTTAATTAATAGCACAATAACACTTTTTAATTTTACGGTTTTGAAAAAGTTTTGTTAGCTAAAATCGTCAAAGAGTTCCGGCTTATTCTGTGATTTATTATTAATGGCATATGGACATATTTTGATTTGTGCAATTGTGTGTGCTTTTTATATGTTTAATGTTCTCTTTTGCATATGGCTAATGTTCTGGATGTTAAACTCATAAGAAATTGACAGCATTTACTAGAGATTTAATTAATAACATTCTTTGTATTTTTCTTAACATTAAAAGGTTTTGTTTCTGTTATTCAACATCAAATAATAATTTTATTGTCTGTTTGGTAAATTTTATCCTAAATTAAGGAAAGTAAGTATTTATAAAATTCAACTGGATAACTATTTTGAACTAAAATGTCTTTTTTTTGTGTAAATATTTGGATTTGAAGCAATTATTTCTATCTACTTAATATAAATATGATTTTAACAACCAAATGGGAAGCAGGAATATTTAAAAAGATTGTTACACAGCTTTTTTTGAGTGTTAACACATAAAAATCATTTTTGTAAAAAATACAATTCTCATTCTGTTATTAACTGATATTAATTGGATATTATTATTATTAAGCAACAACGTAAAGAAATTTAATTAAAATTGTATTAATGCCTTGCATTCCTTTTGATTTGACTATTGAAATACTACTTGAAATCAAACAATTTTTGTGTTCAGATTTTCTATTCAGTTGTGCCTAAAAATAAAGATTAGAGGTACTCCGTAACTTCATTTAGCCGTACATCTTTTAATTATTATATATTATAAAATTAAATTAACTTAAACGTTATGAACAACTTCCCAGTATCCCGTATCTAATTTTATTAAAATTACAACTACAATAATTTACACCGCTCTGTACACGAGTCCCACTAAGTTGTAATATACCAACTTTACTGGCTGTGATCCAACAAGTTATGCCAAGTAGGCTTGTGGCGCCTTTAGTAAGCAAGGTAGAGCTTACAAATTAAATGCCACCAAAGTTTGAAATCGTAACAAACTCCACATCAAGCTTGACATTAAACATTAAAAATGGTACTTAAGAAACTGAAAATAAGTAAATATACAAAACAAAACCCAGTTGAGCGGGTATGTTTCTTTTTCTTTAGCTGAAAAAGAACACAAATCTATTTTTTTCTTTAGTTTGAGTAACTAATATATCCAAGGTAGCACAGCTTTTTGTGACATATATATAGGGTGTCTAGGCGGTATATAAACTTCATATACAGAAAAATATAAAAATATTATAATAACAGAACTTTTAAGTCATAAAACATAATACCAACTTGGCAAAGTTGCGTATTGGCGAGCTCAATAATACACGGTTAAAAAATTGGAGTTATCTTTTTGTCCTTTTGGAAATATGGCTGAAAAACTGAAATTTCCGATTTTCGTTTCTATTTTTTTAATAGGTAATTTCAAAAGCTGGAAAATTTTTAAAAACACTTTCTCATTAAAACTTATCGCGCTTTATGTATTGGTAAAGTGAATTTTCTTTTATGACGTTTTGTTTTCGTTAAACCATCATCAACTTTATTTTTTTAAATTTTAAATTTATATAAATATATTATAACAAGGCTCAAGAACCTCTACCATTATAATATTATATATAAAAATATATATATATATATATATATATATATATATATATATATATATATATATATATATATATATATATATATATATATATATATATATATATATATATATATATATATATATATATATATATATTATATATTATATATCAGGGTGCCACAGATTCGAGTGCATGCATGGGGATCTCGGAAACCCTAAGAGATACGAAGTCTGTTAAATTATGGCAAAGTTATGTATTTGCGTAACTAACCATGTCCACTTTAGAAAGTTTAAAAATTCCGAGTACTTCCGGAGATATCCGGAAAAAACCTAAATTTTCCGATTTCGTTTTTATTTTTTTCTGACGTTATTTAAAGAGATATGGAAAAACAAAAGAGACTTTCTTATGGCCACTTTTTAAGCTCTATAAAACAGCGTTAAGAGATTTTCCGTACGACGTTTCGTTTTCGTTAAACCATCATCAACTTTATTTTTTTAAATACGGACCTGGGTTTTTTATTTAATTTTTTTGAGCCCCTTATTATTACAATTACAAAAATGTATAACACTTAATATTTATTAACAAATATGGAACGCCCCTATAAGAAATAATGTTCGTTCCTTGTCTAACTCATTGTCTCTTATGGAAAATATGTTTATTTAACAGAAAAATATTAAGTGTTATACATTATTGTAATTGGGATTATAACTGCTTCAAAAAAATGCAATAAACAATTAAGTGCCGTATTTAAAAAAATAAAGTTGATGATGGTTTTGTAGAGCTTAAAAAGTGGCCATAAGAAAGTATCTTTTGTTTTTACATATCTCTTTAAATAACGTTAGAAAAAAATAAAAACGAAATCGGAAAATTTGGGTTTTTTCCGGATATCTCCGGAAGTTCTCGGAATTTTGCAACTTTCTAAAGTGGACATGGTTAGTTACGTAAAAACACAACTTTGCCATAATTTAACCGACTTCGTATCTCTAAAAAATTGCGCGCTGAGATGTGGAAGAGAGGCCAGCTAGCAGACCAGGCATAATAGGTCATTTGTCACCGGGGTACATATTAATTTTTTTCCTGGACCTCCCAATTTATATCAGAAATAAGTACTTTTCTACTACTTGGGGTATAAAATATTTTCTTATAAAAAATATTACAGTTTAAAAAAATTACATTGTTTGTCCGTCAAAGAAAATAAAAAATGTTTTCAGAAGATAAATGTAACAAGCTTAAAAAAAGTTTTTATTAGAGGTCGACGAAATATGTCCTTTCAAATGGTAACTGTTAAAAGTAAAATTTGGATTACAACAAAACTAATTTGGTTTTCTAAAATTAAATTTTTAAAATCCTGCAAAAATTACTTTTTTACGAAATATGTAAAAACACATGTATCTTAATTTATAATAAATAACTTGCAACACGAAGAAGTTAAATGGGGGCTGACTAATGTTATTTGGTACTAAAATTAGAGTCAATTTATATATAGCTCTACTTTAGTGATAATAAATTAAACAAGTTTTATTACATATAATATAATTATCTCTAATAGTTGTAATTAAATCATATTAAATTATATTATATTATTATAATATATTATATAATTATCATATATAAATAAAACCGCTTAATAAACATTATTCAATTTTCAAAGAATACCAAGACCAAGTAGATATATCTAGTTTTTAAATTGTAGTTGTATAATAAACGGATTTTTAGTGCTGAAAATTATTAAACGTGTCTAATATCCAGATAAGATTTGGTTTTTCTGTTAATCCTTTTTAATTGTTTTATAATGTTTTTCTTAAGTTGTTAAAGGAAATTAAACTATCTGCAAAAAATAAACGAGATTGTAGAAGAAATAAGTGGCACTTGTTATTTACGGTCGCTTTAACTAAACTGCAAAGGTTTAAAAATATTTATGTAAAGGTTAAAGGATAAGAGCACACGCAAAGGTAAATTGTTGGAATTTAAGTGTGGGTAGAAAACACTAGCATTTCCTAAGAAGCATTGAATGTAGGCTGCAAAGCAATGGACCCACTTGCACTTGGTATTGTGTTACTTGAGACATTTAAAAATTGCATTAAACTAATATTTTCCGGGTTACTGGTCAGACACGAGACCGTTTCGGTCCAGATCCCAGGGCTTAGACATGTGCACGCACAGAGGGTACAAAGTCGATTAACCTCTATGAACTTGCAGATTACCTCAAAAACGAAAAAGAATTGAAAAAATTTGATTAACGTTTCGGTGACAAGTCGGTCATCGTTTTTTAAAAATGAAAAAAAATCCAAAGATGTAAAATAAACAAGAATGCTTTTTTTTTAATTTTGAAAATTTGTAACAGGCACATTTATTGTTTTCAGAAATAAAAATGGTGATGATTTTACTAATTTTAAAGATTTTTGAAATTACCTTAGTTTTAAGGAAAGGATATTACGTTTAAAAAAATTGCTGACATATTTAAAGAGTTCCAGTTTATTCTGTGATTATTATTATTTGCTTAAAAACATATTTATAATTTGTGCAATGGTGTGTTTTTTATAAGTTTCTCTTTTGCATATGCCTAATGTTCTGGATATTGAACATAAGAAAAATTGACAGCATTTACTAGGGATTTAATATAATAAATAACATTGTTTGTATTTTTCTTAACATTAAATGGTTTTGTTTTGGTTTTTTGAGATTAAATGTAAAATTTATTTCATGTATATTTATATAAAATGAAATCTCACAAATAGAAAATAATTTGTTTTATAATAATGAGGGCATAAAATAATTGAAATTCCACCCTTAAACTCGCTAAGGGGGTTAAATCATCCCCTAAATATAAAAAAAAATTAAAATGACTTAAAAATCTAAAAAAACTACTAAGATATTCTAAATTGTTAAAAATTCGAGTCGTGTACTTCCCACTAGTATCTATAAGAAAACCACTCCTGTAACGAAGGAGTGAACTACTCCCAAACGTGATATCGTACGAAAATATCATAGCAATATAAAAAAAAACTGTCGAATATTTTATAATAGTTCTTACTTACAGTTTTCTTATATTGCTATGATATTTTCCTATGTTATATCGTTTGAGGGTAGTTCATCCCCTCGTTACGGGGGTGGTTTCCCTAAATAGATACTGGGGTAAAGTACAGGATTTGAATTTTTAATAATTTAGAATATCCTGGTAGTTTTTTCTAGATTTTTTAAATAATTTTTGATTTTGTTATATTTAGTGGATGATTTAACCCCCTTGGCGAGTTTAAGGCAACACCTTCAACTATATTACGCCATCATTAATATAAAAATAAATTATTTTCTATTTTTAAGATTTTATTTTATATAAAAAATACAATAAGAATCGCTTTTATTCTTATTGATAATATTCATATATTTTAGTTTTGCGTCATCATATCAACCTCTAATTAGGGGTGATTTTTGATATTTTTTGAAAAACCAAAAATTATACTGATCTTCATTTTTTATTACCGATAATTTGACATATGCAAAATATTTTAAGGATTTTTTAAAGGTCTTTGGCAAGCGTAAGAAAATAGGCTAAAAATATGCTGTTTTTGCGGTCATTTTTTCCCTAAATTAGGAAAAGCATTTATTATAAAATGCAACTGAAAAACTATTTTGAAATAAAATGTCATTTTTTTGGGTAAATATTTGGATTCGAAGAAATTATTTCTATTCACTTAATATAAATATGATTAAACAACCAAATTAGAAGCGGGGGTATTTAAAAACCTTAACACATCGAGTCCTAACACATGGAAATCCTTTTTGTGAAAAAATACAATTCCTATTCTCTTATTAACTGATAATAATTGGATATTATTGTTAAGTTATAACTTAAAGAAATTTGGTTATAGATTTTATTAATGCCTTGTATTCCCTTTGACTTTACTACTGAAATCTACTTCTGATCTGATCTGAATGTTCAGAGGGTGGTAATATACCACTGCACCTAGACCTCAGTAGGTCCTTTGTGCTTCCCCCTGACGGCGGGGGTTCCCCCCACCGCGTCGCCCCTATTGGTTTAAAAAAAAGGGTTAAACGCGTCTCTTTTTGGGGAACCCCCTTTTTTTGAGAAATAATACCTGTCCCACCCAAGGGGGGTTCCTTCAATGGGGGGGCCCCAATGGCAAAAAATGTTTCCTTTTTGGGTCTATTTCTGTTCAAGTCACAAAAATCCTTTTCTTACCCATTTTAAAGGTGTCCTCAGTTCGCAGGGAGTTGAAGCCCGTTAGTGTTCTCCAGGTTCCTCTGGAATACCCATTAAGGTTTTTTTCGAAAAGACTTGTTCCCCCCATGGGCCCCAGGAAAAATTTTTTTAAAATTTGGTTTGTAGATACCCTTTTGTGTTTTTGTCCAGCTCTCCCATAAGCATTTTTGACAACCGGCTCCTTATCGGCGGTGATTTTGCCATAAGGGTTTTCTTTTATGATCGCTACCCTGAGGTGGCTGGTAGCCGCCTCACTGTAGCTCCCTTTAGCGGGAAGGTGCGACTTCTTTGTCGGGGCCCTTTTTTGGCCCCCTTTATAGGATTTCCCCCGTGGACGAACCCGAACGGTGTCTTTTTTGTCTGTGGGTGTGACGCGTTCCGTCCCTCTTTGGAGGAAGAATCAGCGTCGCTCCCCTAGACATTAGTTTTAAAGGGGAAGGTTGTGATAAACCGGCGGCTGCTGGAGTAGCCTTTTCCCGTTCTACACGCACCTTCCTCCTTCTTTGCTTCAGCACCGCAGATGGTTTACCGCGGCGGTGCTTGGTTGTTTGAGGTGAGCGTTGCCGTCCATCCTCAGATTTGTTGTCATCTTTTTCATTTTTTTTCTTTTTTTTCCATGGCTGTCCCACGAGTAGCTAGGAAGAACCCGTCACTCCTTTGGCAGCCCCCGTCATGCCGGGAGAAGGCTAACTTTAAACTGGGTTTCGCCTGGGTTCCAGAGTTCGCATAATAACGATTGAGCCCTCAATCATGCAACCCTCGGCTTATGCTGTTTCACCGGGGCTTGGGAGTTGGTCCCCCACGACGAGTTTCGAAAAGGTTTTGAGGTGTTTTATTCCCTGCACCTACTTATCCCCGGGTCTTTAAACCCAAAATCCTCCGGGAGAAGACCTGGTCGTTCTCCTATCCGCCACCTGGAGACGCGTCCGGCGGGTGCTCACCCCCCGCAGAAGGGGACTGCGGTGCCGGAAGAAATCTATTTAAAAATCAAACAATGTTTGTGTTTCAGATTTTCTATTCATGTGTACCTAAAAATAAAAAGTTAGAGGTACTCATAACCATTTAGCTATTTTTAATTATTAAACAAAAAATTAAATTAACTTTAACGTTGAAAACAACTTCCCAGTATCCTTTATCTAATTTTATTAAAATTACAACTACAATAATTCATCGCCTTCTACAATATCCCACTAAGTTTACTGGCTGTGATCCAAAAAAAGTTATCCAGGTAGGTCTTAGTTTTTTAACAATAATAATTAAATTATAAATTTAAAATTGTAAAAATAAAATTAATTTAATTAAAATTTAAATTTATATAAAATTAAATATAAAAACCCCCTTAATATAATTTTTTTTATAATAAAAAAATATATTTATTATATATATATATATATATATATATATTATATAATATATATATATATATATATATATATATATATATATATATATATATATATATATATATATATATATATATATATATATATATATATATATATAAATTTTTTTTAAATAATTAATAATTTTACCTTATTCCCTTTGGTTTAGGTTACTGACAAAATTAAAACAACATACTTTAACGTTTCGCCCTCATGTTTGGGGCTTTTTCAAGATATAATGTTCTAAAATAGAAATATAAAATAAGTTAAAATATGGAGACCACCTGTATACACACACACTATTTTTTTTTTATATTACATTTACAGTTATTATTACAGACAAAAATATATGTCGACGATAAAGCTAAATTTAAAACAGTCGACAATTAATTTTTTTTTACAATCAATAGTTTAATAGTATATATATTTTTGAATAATTGAAAATAACTTTAAATTACCTTTCCAAAAATATATCACACTTAATATTTTATAAAATGAAACTTATATTCCAAGGAATGATGTCTAATTTTATAACAATGTAAACTATATTTTGAATAAGATTAACAAATAAAAAATAAAAACAACAATAAAAACCAGCGCAAGAGATTTAGCCCCAGGAGATGTTCGGGAAATTTTCGACCGGTTCTCTTATGCACAAACGGCACCGTTTCCGGACATTTCTTGCAGAATTCATCAATTCAAGAGGGGTGAGAGATGCAAACCCCCTTGCACAACCGCTACTTCTAATTCCCCAGAACGTAAGGGGAATTTAAAATAAGGTCCTTCAGTCTCCTCAAAAAATAAAAATCCATGGAGGAAATCCGGTGACCTCCTGGCCAACGGATGGGACCTTTATTAGCCATCCAATTTTTGTCAAAATTATCTGCTAAAAATTACTAATAATTTCAGCGTTGTGAAGCGGTGCCGTCCCGGGTGGAAAAATATGTTTATTCCATTAGAGGGGAAACATCAATGAAAGGGGTTTTTTTGTTGCCTTAAAATTTGCAAATATCGTTGAGAGGTAAGGGGGACCCAAAAAAACCTGCCCGACACTAAACCCAAAACTTCCCTTTGGGTTTTCCCAGCTCGACTACTGAATGAGGGTTTGTTGCGCCCAAGTATACGAGTTATAAAGGGGTTAAAAAAAACCGACACTGCTTATATACGCTTGTCAGTCCAAATACAACCCGGGGGGAAACGGGCACACGGTTACATTTTTTCCCGAACCACGACAAAATCTATGCGGCGTTCAAAACCCCGTCTAAGATTATAAAAAATTTTTTCCCCGTATGTATAATGTATTTGTATTTTTTTAAGTTCGTCCCCATTAGTTCTTAGTCCTGTTAACGTTTTCAATTTTTTGTGTTGACGTTTTAGGATTTTTGAACGGCTTCTAAACTACTATCTCTTCTAACTCCTTATTCCTATTTGTTATATACTGTTTTGACCTTTTTTCAAACTGGCCACTATTAATAGGTTGTCGCACCCCTTTCCCAAAAAATTTTTAAAAAAATTGTCTTTTCTGGGGTATTGGTTGTGGGTTAAATTGCTTGCTGCTTCTATTCTCCCGGCTTGATAAAACAAACTATCATATCCCATTTTTCATAATTTTCAAATTTCATTTTAAATTTATTTGAAAGATTTGACTAAATTACGGCGTGTTACAAAAATCACATTGACAATTACCAATAAGCATTTGTTTTTTTTATAAGCCGGCCCTAACCCTACTTGTTCAAAGTGGGGGGAACTTAAAACCTTTTTTTTCGAAGAGAACTGAGCAAAATATTATGTGCTATCTTTGAAAGGTAATTTAAAGTTATTAAAATTATTCAAAAATATACAGGGTGTCCCATAAAAAAACATCGATTTTTCGTTAATAACTGTTAAACTATTGATTGTAAAAAAATATTTATTTAATTTAAAATTTTAAAGTAAAAGTGCTTGGAAAATTTGTTTACAAACTCAAAATTTTCCAGAAAAAAGTTACAGCGTTTTTTTTTAAGAAATGAAAATTTTTTTGAAAAACCCTGAAACCCTTGGAAATGGTAACAGATATCGATGATTTCACCATTAGTTATTGACGAAAATCCCCCAGAAAAGACATTAGTTTTCTTTCATCCCCTTTTTAAAAATGAGTTGCCCTTAAAAGTGCCCCATTGGGGACCTGTATATAAAGATTGTCTCAAAATAATAGTTGTGTTAAAAATATTCAAAAACTTAATTAATAAGGTTGGGGTATATTTGACTTAATTTATTATCCAATATGTCATTACTGTATTTCGCTCTTTATATGTACCATTTCTTTTTCGTTAATTTGTGTAGTTGTTGTTTTTGTGTCAAAATTGATGTATCCTTAAAAAATTGATTTTCTTTTTTCATGTTTGTGCAAAGAGTTGAGGTAAGACATTAAGGCGGCTTCCAAGTATTGAGTGTCAACAAATTTTTTTTGGGCAGTTAATACAAGGTATTGAGAAAAAAAATCTAATGTATTTTTCTGCTACAACACTCTTTTAAAGGAGTAAATAAAGGCTTAAGAGATTCTGCGTTTTATGACAAACTGTAATTTGATGTTTTCCAGAGGTATTTAATTTTTTTACATTTTTTGTGCAATTCAATTATTTATTTTTCTTTTTGTCTTTTTGGTTTTAAAAATTATTAAAAAAAAGTTTTAAATTTTGTTGTTTTAAAAAAAAAAAATTTTTTTTTTAAAAAAAATTTAAATTTTTTAATTTTAAAAAAATTTTAAATATTTTAAATTTTTTTTTTTTTTTTTTTTTTTTTTTTTTTTTTTTTTTTTTTTTAAAAATTTAAAAAAAAAAAAAAAAAAAAAAAAAAAAACCCCCCCCAAAAAAAGGGAAAAAGAATTTTTGTATATACAGGAATACAAAATACTGTATTGTAACAAACAACACGTTTTTTTGTAGAAAATTTAACCTCGACCACTGAACTGTTTAGAATAATGGTATCTATCATATATAAACTTTAGAACAAAAATTCATAGATTTGTAACAAACTTTTAAGATTAAAAAAATTTTGTAAAAAAAAAATAATTGTATTATAAATTTATATATTATGAATTGTGTTAATTAATTTTTAAAAAATAATAAATTAATTAATTTATTTATCTTTAAAATATAAATATTTTGATCTAAATTTTAAGATGTAAAACTTTTTGTTCCAATGTTAATAATGTATGATATATAGGTAGTATAAATCAATTTCATCACATATATTGGTAAATAATACCATTATTTTAAACAATTTAATGGTTGAGGGATAACCCGAAACGGTAAAATTTTTTTAAATTTTTTTTTAAACTTAAAATTTCTAAAAAAAACCTTTTTAGTTACTTTAAGTAATTTTTTTAATAATAAATTCAAACCCCCAAAAAATTTTTTTTTTTGTTTTTTAAAGAAAATAAAATTTAAACATCGCCACCTTTAAATATTAAAATTAAGAGTCTTTTATACGCCAGGGTTGTTATTTAGGAATATTCTGGCGATTTTTTAATGTTCTTCAAAAAACAAAATCAGTTCGTTTTTTGAAACACTAAACGTAAGGCCAGCTACCAGACGAGGCATAATGGGTTATTTTTTCACCGAGGTATATATAATTTTTTTTCGTCGACTTCCCAATTCAAATCAGAAATAACCAGTTTTTTACTACTTGCGGACGAAAAATACTTTCACATGAAAAATATTAAAGACCATAAAAAAATACATTGTTCGTCTTTATAAGAAAATGAAAAATGTTTTCAGACGACAAATGTTACAAGCCGAAAAAGGTTGTATTTTTCGTCCTTTGGCGTACAAAAAATATGTTTTTAATAGAATCGACGAAATATGTCCTTCCAAATGGTAGTTTAAAAGTATTAAATCCTTTAAAATAAAAATCCTACAAGAATTACTTTTTTACAAAATATGTAAAAACATCTGTATCTTAATTTATTACAAATAACTTATAACACGAAAAAAAAAAAAATTTTAAAAAATTTTTAAAAAATTTTTCTTTTTAAAACCTTTGTTAAAAGATTATTAAAATCATTTGGAAAAAATTTTAAAATCAATTTATAGTTTTTTTTAAAAATAAAAACAAATTTTACTTTAATTTTTTAATTATTTTCCCTTTTAATTAAATCATATTAATAGAGAATAAAACCGCTTAATAAACATTATAAAATTTCTAATGAATTATATTTAAGTTTTAATTAATAACATCAGTTTTAAAATTAAAAAAAAAATAGTAAAAAAAGAATTATAATTTTTTAAAATAAGGGCTAGCTAAATAAATTCGCAGAGACCCTTTTAAAAAACACACTTTTTTTTTAAATAGTAATGAACATGTCCTAATGAGTGATCTTTTACCATTTTACTGGGGGAAAAAGGATAAAAAATGTTGATGCGCACATTACTTTCTGTAAAAGAAGATCAAAGAAAATTAGATAAAAAAGTTAAACTTTTTTTAAAAATATTTAAAAATAGTTTGGAAAATATTCGTTGTTTTTTTTTTTTTTTTTTTAAGGTTTTTTTTTTTTGGGGTTTAAAAAAAATATTAGGTTTATTAAAAAAAAAAAACCAAACCCTTAAATTTGTGTTTAAGAAATACAAAAAACCCCAAAAAGATTTAAAAAAAAAAAAAAGTAACCAAAAAAAATTTTTTTTTAATATTAAAAAAAAAAAAAAAAAATTTAAAATTTTTTTTTTCCCGGGTTTTGTCGGGAAAAACTGAACATTTTTTTTTTAAAACAAAGCTCTAAAATGTACAACATTATAGTATCTCTTACGTTTTACAAAGTAACGATGGTAAACGTTATATTTCTTCCAGACTCAAATAAACGACAGAATATTTCCCCGACTTAAGCGAACTTTCTGAACCCTTAAATAAGAAAAAAAATTTTTGTGATGTACAAAAAACGTCGAATTAAAAATTTTTCAAAATTTTTTTCAAAAGGGATTAATTTAGATGTTAAACAAGCTTTAAAATTTGGAGTCTGAAATTTTTTTTTTTAATAAATTGAAAAAAAATTTTTTTTAGGAATATTAAAATTTTTAACCCCTTAATTGTTTATAAAATCCCAAACCTTTTTTAAAAATTTTTAAAGGAAAATTAATTTCCAAAAATCAATTTTGTAGGTTTTAAAAAAAAAAATTAAAAAAGAAAAAAAATTAAAAAATTGGCCATTTTTCTAGTAAAAATTTTTTTTAAAATGTTTTTTATTTTAAAATACTTATTAAAAAAACGTGGTCTGTTTAAAAATTTTTTCTTAAAAAATTTTTTTAAATTTTTAAAAAAGGGGGGCCCGGGGGATAAAAAAAATTTTTTAAATTTTTTCAAAAAAAAAATTTTGGGAAAATTTTTGAAATTAAAAATTAAAATGTTTTTAAAAATTTTTTTTAAAAGCAATTATAAAAAAGAAACTTGTAAAGTTTGTTTATTTAAATTTAAAAGAA
Organism: Listronotus oregonensis; assembly: GCA_019359885.1. Classification (NCBI taxonomy): domain Eukaryota; kingdom Metazoa; phylum Arthropoda; class Insecta; order Coleoptera; family Curculionidae; genus Listronotus; species Listronotus oregonensis. The sequence goes on from JAHBCN010013821.1 coordinate 23,709, forward strand.
ATGGTTTATTTTAAAAAAAATTTTCCCTTTAAAGTGTTTTTCAATGTTATTTTCAATAACACTAAAATCTTTTGGGGGTTTTTTTTCTTTATTTGTTTAAAAGATACACAACGTTTGGGGTTTTTTTATGTACCCCCAACCGTTTTTATTGATAAA
>JAHBCN010013822.1:0-23762 GCA_019359885.1 Listronotus oregonensis
GTGACATATTTTATTTACTTTTATATAAATTATAAATTTATAAAATATTGTATGACCCTAAAACACAAATAACCGGTTCAAACTATGGCAAGTTTTTTTTTTTGACCCTTGTCGATTTTGATTTTTTTTTTCATACTAGGCCTGGTTACAAATCTAAAGTAACTTTTTTCGACATTTTATTTTTCAGATATTAATCCTTAAATACGACAATTAGATTAAACTCATTTACACTATCTTGCTCTTCTTTTATCCCCAAAATTGGTGATAAGTAATGAAACTATCATTGTTTAAAATTTATTTTAAAAAATCGTGTTTTATTTATTTACAAGATTTTGGTAAAAAATACAAAACTCCCGAAAATATCAACCTTTTTAAATAGAGGGCTGAAAAGTATTTTTTCCAATAAATACAATGATATAAAACCAATATTACAAAATAATTTTAAATATTCTACAGTGATATCGTTGAATAACCAACAATTTTTTTAAAAAAAAACAGTGAATGTTTAAATTTGGCATATGGTGATGTTAATTTTTATAGATAGTAACAAAGAATTATGGAAGTCCGGCCCTGACCCACTACTCATTGCGCAAACTCCGCATTGCCGACCCCCGATTCCCGCTGTCCTGCGGCTGGACAATTTTTTCTACAGTATTGGGCTTCCATACACCTTTAAACTTCCTTGGGTTTTTAAATTCGAAAAAGCGAATTTATATCCGAACTATGTTGTTTGGGTTGGGTTGGTGCCTTTTTGCATTTGGTTGGAAAAAAATTATAAAAAAAAACGGTAATAGATGGAAAGTTAAAATTTTCGGAAAATTGGAAACATAATGGGGTACATGTCAAAGTAATTCGAAAACAATTGAAGATAGATAAATACAGGATTTGGAAAAATGTGATTTTTTCAAAAATCGGGTAAAGGCGTGATCCATTATCTGTCCAGGGTTTTAATTTATCGAAACGAAACTTTGCACACAGTTGAGAATTGGTCCCGTTCAGAACCCTATTGATTTGGGGCGTGATCCGTTAAATAGAAAAAATTGTATCGACGATTTTTAACGAAAAAAATTGACCAACTTTGGGCACCTGTAGCTCGAAAACGGTACCTCCGATCGACTTGCGGTCGGTAGATTATGAAAGACCAACTTTAGGACAAAAAGTGCCCAAATGGTCCTCTGTTTAAAAATGCTCATCTAGGAAAAATTTTTTTAAAAATATAAATCATTCACGTTTTCGCCCCATTTTGGCATGTTTTTATTTTTTCTCGAAAATGTGACCTCAAATCGAGAAAATAAATATGTTATCGTATTTCCCCCAAATGCTTTATAATTACAGATATAATACTTTCGACTATTTTTAAGGGTTTTAAAGCTTGAAAATTTTCGATTTTTTCGAAAAAACGGGAAATTTTAAACATTTTTTTTTATTACGAAAAAAACCTATCGAAGCTAAAATTCTAAAATAATTCTGGCATAATGTACAGTATCTGCTCAAAACCGTTTCCAAAATTCAAGTAAAATAGAGTAAATACTTTTCGGAGATATGAATTTTTAAAATTCCGCAAAAAGTGTCGATTTTTGATCGTAAATGGCCGCTTTATTTCTAAATGTAACCAAAACCTTTTTTGCCCATTATTTAGATCGTCCAATTGCCTATCCACGGATGTATTACCATTTTTCATACGACACTTAGAAATGGGTGAAAAACACGTTTAAAAAAATACACATTTTTGCCCAAAAACCCGGGGAGTTTTCAACCTCTTAAAATCGACTAGAAGGCTGTAATATTTGTAAAAAATGAGCTCCTGTCCACACAAGGGTGTCGTCTATACGAGGTTATTTTAAAAAGATTTGAGCTGTCAGTTGATTTTTAACTAGTGTCTTTATTTCGTAATATCTAAAAAAATACGGTATACAGGTTGAAAATTATACTTGAATCGGAAAATTCAAAATTTTTCAGGACCCTATGCGTGATTTTTCATGAAACTGTGCCGTATTTCACTACAAAATCTTGCTAAGAAAGGTCATTTTGGAAGAGCAAGGGACATATACGAGGGACGATTTAAATCTTTTGCTTTTCGCATACGCAGTGCCCTGCAGCTATTACGTGTAATATTATAAACAGAGTATAAAAGATAAATAAAAGGTTTAATTAGTTTACCTTATGGGTATTATAATAATAAAAAAAAATGTATATTTATAAGATGTAATAATATTATATACGGGATTTTTTAAAAGTCATATATTTTTGGCAAAAGTAGTGGAATTTTAGTCCTATACAGGATGTTATAAATGGTTTGGGCCAAAACTTCTACAGGTAGGATGTATGATATTATACAGCGTGTTTCGGTAAACGTGTTACTTTCTTATTATTTTTATTTAAAACATTTAAATTATACACATGGTATTTAAAAGGGAGGTTTATCTGATATATTATACAGGGTATTAAATAAAGAAAAAAATTTTTAACATAATAGATAATTATATACAGGATTTTTTAAAAGTCATGTATTTTTAGAAAAATAGGGATTTCAGAATTATACAGGATGTATGATATTATGTGAAGGTTTATTATTTGTTTTCGTATACATGGTTACTTTGTTCTTTTATCATAAATTATACAGGGTGTGAAAAGGGAAAATAAATTATACTTTTTTAAAACATTATACAGGGTATTACAAAGTTTTACATTTAAAATGACGGTTTATATTGGATTTTTTTTTGTGTTTTGAAGCATGAATATTTTTTTTTTTTCAATTATTAATGTTATACAGTATGTTTAAAAAGTTAAATAAATTAGGCTTGCTTATACATTATAATTATTAGAAAAATCACTAAAAACTGAGATTAAAAAATTAAAGAATGTTTAAATAATAAAAAATTAATAATTATTTAAAGGGTAAAACAAGGGTTTTTAACGTTTTGTGGTCTTCTGGGATTTTTTTGTGTCATCTGGAAAACATGTAGAATAAGGACATATACTGTATTCAAATTATTTTTGGGAAATATTTTTTACCCCTCCCTCTTTTAAAATTTTTAAAATTTTTTTTAATTTTTACCTGCTACAACCATTTTCTAAAATTTTCTTATTAAAAGGTTTAAGAAAATTTAGGTGTTTTTTTGAGGTAGAGATGTTTGAAAATTATTTCTTTTTGTGACAAAGAAAAAATCCCCCCCCCTGCCTCCATGATATATCGTTGTTCGGAAAGAAAACAACTTCTAAAAAATATTATATAAAGTGTTACAAAAAAAAAAATATAGCAAATGAACAAAAATTATAATTAAGATGTATTATAGTCGTAATTATTGCAAATGGAAAAAATATTTATAGGATTAATGTATATTTATATATATTATGTGAGTCACAAAATAATTATATTAGTATTCAAAATTTATAAAGTCTTATTACTGTTTTATTATATTTAAAAATCGGTAATAAATTATAGAATATGTATATTTTTATAACAATTAATAAAATTCCCACCGACGTTATACCGAGTGAATCAAATTGGCCCTCCTTAGACTTTGAAACTTGCTTAATTTCGCGCACCCATAACCATATACACCTAATTTGCATTTAGACGAAAGAGTTATATAACCCAAATTAAAGATCTTGTAAAATTACACAATTTATGTTTCATAAAATTTCTTGTAGCTTTTATAGTTTTTGAGGTATTAGAATTAAAAAAAAAAAATATTATATCTCAAAACAATAAACAATCAAATTTTATATCACAGAAAGAAAGATTGTTAAATATGGAAAAGGTTATATAAACATTTTTAATAAGAAAAATAATAAAGGAGATATAAACGAAAATGTGATCTTGACCCTAAATTTCAGTCCAAATAAAATAAAAATATATATATATATATATATATATATATATATATTTTTTATTTACGTAATTTTTGGAGTTTCTTTTTTATAAATAATTTATTTTATTTAATTAAATCCCAATTTTCCTAAAATTTGCATACAAAGTCCAAAAATAAAAAAATATATAATTTTCGCTTTCTTTCCAGGACCTTGAAAAAATCCCGAAAATTCGTTTTTTTGATTATAACACAAAAAGTATTGCATCTAAACGTAAAGTTTATATAACTTAAATTAAAGCCCTTGTGGAAATAAACAATTTTCGTGTTATAAATTTTATTGTAGCTTTTATAGTTTTTGAGATATTGACGTTTTATCGGTAATATCTCGAAAACTATAAGAGATACAGAAAATTCTATATTAAATAAAATAAAGCTTTTTATATTGTCTATATAGAAGGTCATATACATTTTTTCGATAAGACGAATAGTAAAGGAGATATAAATGAAAATGTGTTTTTGAGCAAACAATTCAGTCCAAAATAATAAAAAGAATATTTTTTTTTTATTTACGTAAATTTTGGATTTTTTTCCTTATAAATAATTAATTGTATTTATTTAAATCCCAAGACTCTTAAAATTTTCAAAAAGATACCAAAAGTAATAGTTTTTTATTTTTTTATTTTTATCATACTATAACTCGAAGAGTATTGGATTTACGCAATAAAGTTATATAACCTAAATGGAAGATATTGCAAAAATACATAATTTGTATCGTATAAACTTTCGTGTAGCGTTAATAGTTTTTGGGATAATAAAGTTTTAATTCTAAAAAATAAACGTTAATATCTCCATACCTATACAAGATACATAAAAATTAATTTGACAAAAAAGTAAGCTAAATTATTTGGGACGTCATTTTTGACCTCCAATATAAAATCATATTATTTAGGTGTATTAAACCTTAAGCAAACTAACCAGAACTAACCACGACTGTATATATGCATATTAAATTTCTTTTCCTTTTTTTTTTTTTTTTTTTAAGTTTTAGGTGTCTCGTGCAAATGCGATAGCGATACTCGGTTTGTCGATATCTCAAAAAATGCGGTTTTTTGCGAAAAAATCTGAGGGGTAGTGCGACGGCGCGAGTCTGGCTTGCCTACCGTATACAGAATTGTCCCCCTCATCGTTTTCTGTTGCCCGCTTCATACCCGTCGGTAGAAAAATCCAAAGTTGATGTTTAAAAGTCCTTCTAAATATTATCCGATTCGAACAAAAATGAATGCATTGGATGCGGAAGAGTCAATAATATAAAGATCCATCAAAAAATCACCAACTTTCTAATGATAAAATTCTCACGGTTACCGAAATCGACCAAAATAACTCTTTTATTTACCTCTAACTGGTCCATTTTGGAGTCGAAATCGATAGTACTTAAGGTGCTCTTTAATTAAGATCCTATGAAAAAATGTTGTATCTCTAACCGTTTAGGAGATAAAGTCAATTCAAGCATTTCTCGATTGGAACACTTATATTTTTTTTTTTTGAAAAATGACCAAAAGTCACCAAAAATATTCAAATACTATTACTTTATACTAAAATAACTCCCATTTACTTCACTGGTCCCGCAGGTTTGTTGGATAAAGTCATCGGTAGTCCAAAAACCCACTCACTACTACTACTACTAACGAATTTTAAAAAAAAGTAAAATATTGAAAAATGTTAAAAATTTATAAAAATGTTGAAAATGTTGTAAACCAAAATAACCAGAACCAACCAAATTTCACCGAAATTTACCAGGGTTTTCGCCCCTGTACCCCACCCAGCGTCCCTTAAAAAATATTTTTTTTCGAATATTTTCAAGGATTTTTACCCAGAAAAAATCAACATTTCGAGGTTTATAAAAAGGGTCATTTTTGTATAATAAAATTTTTTTTAGCTCCATTGGTTTTTAAGATATTTACAATTTAAACCCCAAAATTTAAACGCAAAAATCTCAAAAATTAAAAAAACCATAAAACCTGTCTTTTAATAGCTTTAAAAAGGTTACATGCAAATAATTAATATATAAAATATATATATATATATATATATATATATATATATATATATATATATATATATATATATATATATATATATATATATATATATATATATATATATATATATATATATATATATATAAAATTACTCATTTTGTTAATTTAAATTTGAAATTTAATAAAAAGAAACTGTGTGAAAGAAATATGTCTTTTTAGAAAAAAAAAATCTTTAAAAAAAAATCTTTTTGCCTATCTTTATCGTATGCAACGACAAGAAATTTAATTATCTTTGAAAGTATAATTTAAACTGCAACTAGATATGATTGTTAATTTGGATCTTAATTTTATCTGTAGGAACTGTTTTTGGGCGAATGTATTCCCTCTTAGTCCGCAGGAGTGAGAGATTTTAAAATTAATCAAGTTTAGGGAAGACGTTAAATGACAACAGTGTAAACCATTGTTTTTAAGTATATCAGGTTACTATGATTACCATGTAGAAGATTACATATGACATTTTTGCCAATGTATCAAAAATTATTGTCACTTCGGGAATGATTCCCACTACAAATTTTAACAATATTTTTATAAAACGGTGGACAAAGCGCACAGGGCGAATGTATTTCTTGTTTGTCCTCCAGCAAGTTTGTTTACCGTAATCAGCTTTATTAGACAGGTCTATTAAATTAGGTATTGACAAGCAATAAAATACCTAAAAACTGGAGTTAGAAATACAAAGTTTCTTAATTACTTCAAAACTTTACAAAAAAAAACTTTAGAACCGATTATTTCAGAGACGGTTAAGAATCGGATTAAAACATATGGGTTAATTTCTCTTATTTTGACCTTCTGAACATGTTCCCAAAATATCTCCCTTTCCTCCCGAAACACCCTGTATGTTTTATTCTTTGTAACTAGATATTTGCGTATTAGCAGAGTGTATAAAATTTTGGTAATTAAAATTTAACAGCAAACCACCAATGCTATCTTTTAAAAGGTTATGTATAAAACCTAAAAAACCAAAATCCTTACAAAAGTGAGCTTTTCTTAACTTTTTTATATGAAAAAAAAAGTGAAAAATAACCGTTTTTTGGAGTGAAAAATTTGAATTTAATTTTAACTTAATCCGAATTCAATGGAACTTTTAAAAATCAAAAAAAACGGTTTTTGCTAATCCATAATAATGCATTTTTGCAAAAAAAAATCAGGAAAAATGGCTAAAACTGGTAACTTTTTCAAAATTCATTATTTTGGACCCTTTTGTTTGAAAAGTAAAGGCGGACGTTATCCGATGTGTGGTTTTTCAAAATTGCCGTTTAAATACTTTGCAGTGATATTTGTGCCATCCCAAAAAAAAAACAATTTAAAAAATTAAAGAATCAATGCAAAAATTACAAAAAAAAAACGGATACAACTTAATCAAATTTCCTAGAAGCCTTAAACGTTTCCAAAATATGACGCAAAACGTCATTTTTGGACCCATTTTCAAGGCTCAGCTATCTTTGGAGGCATTTTTCCAGGCATGTTTATATGATTTTTTCATTTTTTTTAAAAGAACAACAAGACCCAGAAATATTACCCACTATGGAATAATATTTGTTATTGACCTAAGCTTGACCGATTTTCACGGTTTTTTGTTTTTTAAATTTTAGTACCTACTTTTAGCACTAAAAAATAAATCCTTAATCTTTTGTACCCAAAAAAGGTATTCTTAGTCGATCTTTGGATTTTGGCCTATTTTTCGGAAAAATCATATTTTCCATCAATAATAAATGAAATGTATTAATATTTGGCTTTGGATTGAGTTGGTCCATTTTTTTGTCATTTTTAAATTGATTCTTGCGTAGTTTTCAAATTGCAATTTTTGTCTGGGGGGATAGTAGCATAGGGCTAGGTAAATAATGACTCGTTTTTTTTTTTGTATGGTTAGTGCTGTTAAGCGATCTTTGTATACATAGTGTTTTTAAATAAAATCATTATGGATATATTGTTTATTAAACATAAAATTATATTTTTTTTTTGTAATGTATGTATGGATTAGTAATGTATGGATTATTTCCGGTTTTATCGAAAACCGCCTCAACTTTCGATTCTTAAATGAAACCTTGTATATTTTTAAATTTCTATGGATATTCTGCGTCTAATAGTATCTACCTCATATGTTAAATTTTGACAGCTTTGAAAATATTTCTGTAATTTTTCTAGGCCATGATTACAATTAATTAAACAAAAATAAAATATTCAAAAGTAAAAATACCCCATTTTTTCAAATGGGGTGATATTAGTTCACTCCATCAGTAAAAAGTCTTAGTTTATTAAGAACAATTTTTCCGTTAAAAAATACAATCAATTAAAAAAATTTTTGCACCTATGGTTTCGTTATAAAAATGCCTTTCAAAGCTGTTAAAATTTTAACATATGGATTATCTTTGGACGCAGAATGTTCTCAGAAATCCAAAAATGTAAAAATTTATAGGGTAATACCGAAAGTCACTGAAAGTTACGTGACTTGTCAAAAAGCGTCAAATTTGATATTATTTTATATCCCTAAGTTTCATTTTTCTATCTCAAAACTGCAGAAAAAAAATGGTGGTTAGTTGTTAGCCTGGACCACTCGGTATATTATTATATAGTATTAGTAAAACATTTGTGTGTTAAAATGTAGAAATGCGAACACTGGGAGCTGTACATTTCCTTTAGTTTGCTTTGACCCTCCACTAGTCTGCCCTAAGAGCCAGATCGCGCAATCAGCCCAATATTCGGAGCCGTTTTGCACACTTTTTGCTAAATTTATATGGAATCGAAGACTATGTACCACAGCTTCTATTTTGCACTGTATATTGTACTTAAAAACAGAAAGTAAAAATCATTTAGTCAGTTTTAACTTACACTTTTAAGTTACAGTAACAATAATATTCGGCACAAAATTTTTAAAAAATTGCTAATAATGGCGTATTAGAGGTATGTTTGTTATCAGTAAACTTATAGACCGTCAGCCCGTCGAAGAAAAAAGGGACCAATCCTACCCAGTATGCCCATTTAAATAGTAAATATTGACTATACGCTGATTATTTGTTGATAGGTTTTACAGCAGAACTGCGGTTAGTTCTGGTTAGAACTAGGGACAATTTATACTTAGTATGCCATCTAAACCAAATGAAATTTGATATGAAAAAAAATATGGCGGAAAATTATCCGCATACCCATAGCTCTGCCTGTCTGTCGTCCAAGAGCCACGCTGAACCTTGACTTTTGATTTAAAAAAAAATAGTAGTTTTGGAACAAGCGAACTTAGAATGCTAAGTTAAAGTTTTCGAAAGGTGTTTTATCGCGTATATATCGACTAGATGGCATACTGAATATAATTTTTCAAGATGGCTATTTCTGCACTTTAAAGGTTTATTTTCTAGTCAATAAACCATGGTCTTTCTGTAAAACCTATTAATAAATAATCAGCTCTTAGTCAATATTTACTATTTAAAAGGGCATACTGGTTACAATTGGTCCTTTTTTTCGTATCGTATTAGAACATTTTTTTTAACGTAAAGATGTAAAGTTAAATTTAAATAAAATTTAAAAAGTTGCGCAACTTATTTCAGTTGATTTTAGTGTAAAAGCACTGACTCTAGCAAAAGGGGTTTGTGTATTTCTTAAATAAAGAAGTTTATTATAGGTGGCATACCGTGGACCGAAAAGCAGCACACAGTCATCCAAATGGCTAAAGGAGCTTTGAACGAAACATCTTGATATGTTTTAAAACATACTGTATGTACCTTATTAATTTCTCAAAGGTAATATACACAATAATGCAACTAAATTATAATGTATAGTAATGACCATTAAATCTTGGGCAATTCTTCTTCCCTTTCGTAAAATAGGCTTATGCCACCCTCTACTGAATACCTGTTGAAAAACCTAATAAGGAAACAGGTCTCCGTTGTCAGTGTCTAAAAATATTTTATAAAATACCAAACTTAACTTTGGATCAAAAACTACTAGTTATTCATTATATTGAGCAAAGAGGTTGGCCAGAAAGGGATGTGGCGGAAGAGCTTAACATCCCAAAGAGTACTATTCATTTAGTTAAAAAAAATGGGAGGAAACATCCTCCTTTGAGAGAAGAGCTAGAAGTGGTCGCCCTAAACTATTGAATCAAGAACAAGACAATTATTTAGTTAATGTTTTGAGAAACCAACCATTTAAATCTGTAGTTACAGCAAAAACGGAAAGCAATTTCCCAGCATCGGTTAGAACGGCACGGCGAAGAATAAGGCAAATATCCGAATGGCGCTGCCACCCGGCAGCTTTATAACCGTTTTTACAAATGCAAATAAAGAACAACGCATTGGATTTGCCCTACAATTTTATTTGGAATCTCCGATTTTTTGGGAAAATATAATATTCACCACTGAAAAAGTGTTTCAGTCGTGCTACAATGGGATACTTAAGGTATACAGGCCTCAAGGAACACGATTTGATGAAAAATATACCCAAAAGGACAGAAGTAGTGGGCGATTTTCGGTAAATGTTTGGGGGTGGCTTGTAAAGGACTTGGTGTTTTATTTTATCAAAGGAAGGATCAGGATATACAGATCTACTACAGAATATTATACTTCCTTCTGTACTGGATCGATTTCCGGCAAAATTTTATCTTTCAGCAAGATAAGTGTCCCGTTCTACGGCCCGGCAAGTCGTGAATGGATGGAAGAGCAGCGTATCAGGGTTTTCCCTGGCCCGCACGTAGTCCGGATTTAAATGTTATGGAAAATGTTTGGGGCCTTTTAGTTAAAAAAATAAATAGGAAAAATAATTAAGGATAAAATTTTTGAGGCGTGGAATGAACTACGAGAAAATCCGGACTACGCCCGGGCTTTGGTCCATTCGATGCCTGGAAGGCTAAACTCTGTCTTAGAAAAAAACTAGGCCGCAAAAAAATATTAAATTTGTTTGAAAGGATATTTAAGTTTGTTTGAGTTTATTTAATTGTTAATTAATTTATTAAATTGTTAGTTTTTATTTATTTATAGTAATTAAAAGTAAAACAAGGTAAAAAAAAGATTTACAAAAATTGGCAGAAAAGTCAAAATTTTACAATTTTCTTGTCCAAGATTAAATGGCTGTCACTGTACATAACAGTTCTTTGCAATTCGACTATTTTCAAAATTGTAATTCGTGATCCAGATTGGAGGGCGTCCATTAATTACGTGAGGCGATTTTGGAGATTTTTTGACCCCTCCTCCTGGTGAGATGTCGTGAGATTTGGCTCGACTTTCTCCCTTCCCCCCAATCTCAAAGTAGATTTTTCAAAATCGTATTTTTAATGCAATTACGTTAATCTGTGCTTAATTGCGTTGAATTCATAAAAAAAATATTTAACTTAAGACTAGTATTTAAAACTACTAAGAATGCAGTCTATCACAGTGAGAAAATATCATTTTTAGATTAACTTATTATATTAGCTTGTGAAGGAGTAGCTATATTTTGGAGAAAATGTTTTATTTATTTTAACCCAGTTTTCCTGAATTTTACGCTGTTTCTTGCAGAAAATTCGTTATATTTTCCGAGATCCTTTTCTGCCCCCGGGATGTGAGATTCGGCTCGACCCCTTCACCACCTAAATGCCTCACCTAAGAAAATAAATTCTTTAAAATCAGCCTTTTTTTTCAACATTTACGCGTTCTATTTGGTTGAAAAAAATCAACTGTTTATACCCAAAAAAAAGCTAAAAAAATGCAATCCGGCATTTTAAAAAAGCTGACATAAAAGGGGTTTTCAAACCCTTTTTAAAAATTTATATATGCCGATGGGCGTTTTTTTTTCAGGGGGAAAAAAACCCTTTATTCAAAAAACCCATAAACTATAAAACTTAAGTTAAGTAAAATTTGCTCGAGTAAGTTGGGGAAAAAAAAATTTTAAAAAATTTTTGTTTTTTATTTATTTAACATTTTTTTGCATTAAAATTTAAAAAAACTAACTTACTTCTTCAAAATCTCTCTATTTTAAAAGATCGTTTTTTTTTTGGGGGTAAAAACTACCTTATTGAAACCCCTTAAAAAACTTTTATATAAAAACTTTAATCACTTAAAAATTACTCAAAAATAAAAAAAGTATTTAATTTTTGAAACTTGCTTAATATTTTCAATGAAAAAATTTATTATGATTTAATAAAAAAATTTTTCCCCCAAAAATATTCACATATTTCACAGAGTTGAATTTAAAAAATTTGTCAAAGTATTCAATTAAATTTTTAATCCTCAAAACATCTCTTTAAAATTTTTTTTTGCATAACTTTTTTTTTTTTGTAAAAAAAAGTTTTAAAAAAAAAAATTTTTTTTTTTTTTCAAATATATAAAGGTCCTACATATTTAAAACTTTTAAAAACCCTTTTTTTTTTTAAAAGAGGGTTTAAGGGGTAAAAAGTTAGTGATCTCCTCCCCCCTTTTTTAAACGTTTATATCCCTTAATTTTTCTACTAAAAAAAAAAAGCAAATTTAGTTTTTAAAAGCTTTTAATACTTTAGTAATTTTTGTACCCCCTTATCTTCAGTTTTTCAAGAAGGGTCATTTTTTATTTTTAATTCTCAAATGTGATTTTCATTCGCCCCTTTTTTTAAAATTTTAAAAAAATAATGGTTTAAAAATTTTAAATGTATTTGATCATAGGTAAAAAAAAAAATTGGAAAAGGTCCGACTTATTTTAATTTGGGTGGTAATTTGGGGGGTTGTTTTCGAAGATTTTTGCAGTCAAAAAATTTTGGTTTAACCTTATTCTAATCATAACTCATTTAAATTTTTTTATGATTTATTTTTTTTTTTAAAGGTCTTTGCAAAGGTTTAAAAAAATTTATTATTTTTTTTCCCCAAAAATGTATTTTTTTGAAACTCTGAAATTTTGTGTTTGATGAATAACAGCTAACCTTTAAAAAAAATTTTTTGTTTTTCCCAGCAAAAAAAAAACATTTTATTTTTTTTTTAAAGCCAATTTGTTATTTACAGTTTTTGATAAAATGCATACATCGACTTATTTGAAAAAACCGATTAAAAACGTTGTTTTATCGACAAAAAAACCGGTTTTTGATCGCGAATTACTCATAAAGTAAAATTTAAAAAAAAAATGAAAAATTTTTTGTTTGAAATCATTTTCTATCGATTATTGAGGTCAAAATATAAAAAAAATTTCCCCCAGATGGTTTCCCCCCCCCAAAAAGGCGTCCCGGTATAAATTTAATTTGATCCTTGGACTTTCCCCACTATCAAAATTTAAGTTTTCTTCATTTTAAAAAATTGCGCAAAATGGTCTTTTTTGACTATTATTTTTAAAACCCCTTTTCAAAAAAAATTTTAACAATAATCTTTTAAATTGCTGTTTTTATCCCCCGGGCCGTAAATTCTCATCCAAAAATTTCTCATTCCGATAAATTGATGGACTGATTTGCAAATTTCCCAACTAAGCGATCCCAGTGGCATTCGGTAAATAATGTTTTAAAATGAGGAACAAAGACAATACTAATTTTTGGGGCCCCTCCTAAAATTTACCTTTTTAATTTTTTGCAACCCCCTACAGTACCTTAGAAAATTTATTATATATATTTGTACAGGGTCATCCAACGAGGAATAGCGCAGAAATATTTCTGGCTTTTCGTGTTTTAAAAAAAATGTGGAATTGCCAATTTTTTGGCACGTAAAATCTAAAATAATACTTAAGAAAATTATTTTGAAGCGTAACGTAATGTAATGCTTAAATAAAACCTAAAAAGAATTATTTTTTCCAATTTAAAGTTCAAATTTGCTTGTTTAAAAAAAAAGAGTTTTAACGTTTTTAAGTTTTTTAAAATTTCCCTTATTCCACGGACATTTTAATAATTGAACCATAAATATAATTTGTATAATTTCTTTTGGAAAGTATAGTTTTATATTTATATAAAATCAGCTTTTAAAAATATATCTTGTACAATAAAGAACTTTTAATTTTTTTTGTCCCGGTACGACTCAAGTTCCTTTGGCATTTTTTTGCTTTTATCAAACCATGTACATTTAGTAGTTGTTTATAAGTCAAAAGAAGAAATGTTTCCCGGAAAAAGGTAAACAAAATATTTTTTTGTTTAATAGATTAAATCTTTTAATAAAAATGAATGTTTTACCCAGTTTTTGTCCGTCTTTACTGTTACAATGTTTTTTATACCTAAAATCATTAAATTTTTTAAATTTTTTTTTAAAAAATCTGTACATATACCTCTAAAAAAAAACCTAAAAAAAATCTTTTCACAAAGAATTTTTGCGTACAATGCAAATTTGTTAAATTTGTCAAGTCCTTATCACCTTTTTGTGAATTCCTTCCGAATATAAAAAAGAAATTGACGACTCAACGGACTTAAAATTTAAAATTAAAAGTATATTATGTTAAGTCGTAGAATGAAGAAAAAAAACAGGCTTTGTTGAAAGATTAAAATGATAAAAAAACGCTATCAAAGATTAAGGAAGGAAAAAAAGTTAATAAAATCAAACAAGAAAGTGCTGTCAACTATTTTAAAAAAAAAAAATGAAAATAAGATTTTTTTTAAAAATGCGGAAGACAGAACTTTCAAGTAATAAAGATTGGAAATGAACAAAAAACTAACCAATCCAATGCGGGACAAGAAAACAAAATCCAAAAAATGTCCTTTAATTAAATTAAAAAATTAAAACTCAGAAAAAAGTGCAAAAAATGAAAAAAAGAAAAAATTTGTCTGAAAAAAAAAAGTTAGGTAAACTAAAGGACCAAAAAAGGAAAAAAAAGGCTAGAGAATTTGGGAAAGGGCCCAAAAAAAACAAATGAAAAAAATATCCGAACATTTAAAGGAAAATGGAGAAAACCAAAGAAATTATAGAAACAAAAAAAGTTCTTAAAAATTATAAATCGAACACCACCCGATTCAGATCAAAAAAAACGAAAAGTGAAGACAATTTTGCTAACGCTTTTCTCCAGACGTTGGAATTTGGCGCATCTGGCCAGGAAAAGTCAGTAGATGGTGTTGAAGCTTAGTAAAACAAGGGGGTGATAAAAAATATTGGAAGGTTGTTACATATTCAAAAATTTAAAAAACTATAAATGGATTTAAAAAAAAGATTTGAAAGAAATAAAAAAAATCTAAGCCAAAAAAACTTTACCTTTAACACAATCAATAAAAAAAAATAAGGGCACCAAAACTGTTAGGCCCTCAAAAGCAAAAAAGGAAATACCTTAGGATCTTAGTTGCGCAAATGTCCTTGTTCAGATATTTGCCTACACTTTTCCCCTTGGGGGTTCACCATTTTTATTAATCCAAAAAATTTACCTTCTTTAAATAAGGGTATCTTTTTTTAAAAATAATTTTGTAACAGTTCTTTTATAAACAATTAATTCTTAAATCAAAAATTTAAAACAACCGATGAAGATAGGCCTTCAGTCGGCCAGTGGGTTACAGTTCTTTTTGACAACAAGGGTTTTCCCCGATAAATTTTAAATAAATACTATATTTTTTTTTGGGGAAAGGTTTTGGGGACATATTGTCGGTAAATTTTTTTACCCGAAAAGGAAAAACTTCCTTTGGCTTTTAAATGACAAACAAGACATCAATTATAGATATCTGTGTAAAATAAATGCACCTGTTAAATAAAACTCAAAATAATTTTTTTTTCCGAATGAAAAATGAAATTAACAGTCTTATTAAATAAGGGGTTTTTGGGTTTTTAAGCGTTGTTTATTATCTTTATTGCATTTAGTTTAGCATTTAAAACTTTTTAAAATCTTTTTTAAACTTTAATTTTTGTATTTGGTCTTATAAAAATATTTTCAATTTTATTATATTACTGATGATTTAATACAGTTTTTTATACAAAATTGTAATCTATAAATAAAGTTGATTACTTAAACACACTGTTTTTTGTCAAGTCTGTTACCATTTTGTCTTGTTTGCATATTTTGAAATCTGGATATTAAATTAAAAACGATGGGGCAAACTTGGAAAGTAAAGCTAGATCATAGTTCTTTTCAAGGTTTTTATTATTTTACACCCATGTGATTATATGTATTAAAATTCAATGTGAAAAAAAAAATTTTTTAAAATACCCCTGGATTTAAGCTTATCGCTTAAAAAAAATTTTTACTTCAAACTTTTTGATTGGTTTCGCATTTCTTATTTAATTTAAACCTTTAAAATCCTTTTTTTTATTTCTACTTTATAAAATTTCATAAATAGGTAATAATTTCTTGGTAACGGACAAAAAAATTATCGTTGTTTATCAAATCATACTTTTTTTCCTGTTTAATTTTAAAAAAAAATTTAAACGGTTCAAGGTTTTTAAAAAATAAAACTGGAAAAACAACATAAAAATTTTAAAAAAGCATGTAAATTTTTTGGTAAAAATTTTGCCTTTTAATCCTTTTTTAAAAATATACCCGTAACAGAAGGAATACGACATAAAACACCATTTTAAATGGAACACCTTATTTATTGGTTCGTTTTTAAAAAGTCTCATTGTTCTTAATGCGTTTTAAAAAAAAGGGAATTTTTTTTTAGTATCAACAAAATAATTTAATGATTTTTTTTAGTTTTTTCCCAAAATTATTAAAAGTAATAAACCTAACTTTAATGAAATATTGACTTTTTTTTGTTGGCATTTTATCTTTGTTTGATTTCTTATTTGAAACCAAATTGATCATATGAATTAATTTAATTCTTTTTTTAAAAATAATGGATATTTTCTATTAAAAAAAAATTTAAAAAAAAATGGACGTTTAAAAAACGAAACAAAAATAAATGTAACGTAAAAAATGGAAATTTATGTCTATCTTTGATTTAATTTTTTAAAGGGCTTGTCAAAAAAAACCCCCAAAAAAATTTTTTTTTAAAATTTTTTTTTTTAAAAAAAAAAAAAAAAATTTTTTTTTTTTTTAAAAAAATTTAAAATTTTTTTTTTTGGGGGGGTTTTTTTTTTTTTTTTTTTTTTAAAAAATACCCTTTTTTTTTTTTTTTTTTAAAAAAAAAATTTTTTAAAAATTTTTTTTTAAAAAATTTTTAAAAATTTTTTTTTTTTTAAAAAAAATAATTTTTGGGGAATTTTTTTTTTTTTTTAAAATTTTTTTTTTGGAAAAAAAAAAATTTTTTTTTTTTTCCCCTTTTTAAAAAAAAAGGGGGTTTTTTTTTTTCCAAAAAAAAAAAGGGGGCCCAAAAAATTTTTTTTGGGGGAAAAAATTTTTTTTTCCCCAAAAAAGGGTTTTTAAAAAAAAATTTTAAAAAATTTCTTTTTTTTAAAAAAAATTTTTAAAATTTTTTTAAAATTTTTTTTTTTTTTTTCCCCCAAAATTTTTGGGCCCCCAAAATTTTTTTAAAAAAATTTAAAGGGGAAAAAAATTTTTTTTTAAAAAAAAAAAAAAAAAAAAAAATTTTTGAAATTTTTTAAATTTTTAAAAAGGGGTTTTTTTTAAAAAGGGGGGTTTTTTAAAAAAAAAATTATTTTTTAAATTTTTTTTAAAAAAATTTAAATTTTTTTTTTTTTTTTTAAAAAATTTAAAAAATTTTTTTTTTGGGAAAAAAAAAAAAAACCCCAAAAAAATTTTTTTTGGGGGTTTTTTTAAAAATTTTTTTTTTTTTTTAAAAGGGGGGGGGCCTTTTTTTTCCCCCCTTTTTTAAAAACTTTATCTTTTTTTTTTTTTAAGGGGGGCCTAAAAATTTTTTTTTTAAAAAAAAAATTTTTTTTTTTTTTTTAAAAAAAATTTTCCTAAAAAAAAAACCAAAAAAAAATTTTTTTTTAAAAAAAAATTTTTTAATTTTTTAAAAATTTAAAAATGGGGTTTTTTAAAAAAAAAAAAAAAAATTTTTTAAAAAAAAACCCCAAAAAAAAACCCCCCCAAAAAAAAAAAGGGGTTTTTTTTAAAAAAAAGGGGGAAAAAAAAAAACCCCCAAAAAGGGTTTTTTTTCCCCCTTTTTTTTAAAAAAAAAAATTTTTTTTTTTTTTTAAAAAAATTTTTTGGCCTTTTTTTTTTTTTTTAAAAAAAAAAAAAAAAAAAAAAAAAATTTTTTTTAAATTTTTTTTTTTTAAAAAAATTTTTTTTTTTAAAATTTTTTTTAAAATTTTTTTTTTTTTAAAAAAAATTTTTTAAATTTTTTTTAATTAAAATTTTTTTTGGGTTTTTAAAAAAAAAAAAGGTTTTAAAAAAAATTTTTTTTAAAAAAAAATTTTTAAAAATTTTTTAAAAAAAAAATTTTTTTTTTCCCCCTTTTTTAAAAATTTTTAAAAATTAAAAAAAAAAAAATTTTTTAAAAAATTTTAAAAAAAAAAAAAAAAATTTTTTAAAAAAATTTTTTTTCCTTTTTTAAAAATTTTTTTTTTTTTTAAAAAAAAAAAAAATTTTTAAAAAATTTTTTTTTTAAAAAAAAAAAAAAAGGGGTTTAAAAAAAAAAAATGATTTTATTGCATGTATTTTTTATTTTAGCAGGGGGAAATAACTTAAAAAACAAAGATATGCCTGAAGATAAACAAAAAACATTACTGAATGTTTATAATCAAATTCTCGACATAGTAGAACGGTAAAAAATAAAGTATTTTTTTAAAAGAAAAAAAAGTTTTAAAAAAAAAAAAATGTAAAAGGACATCATTAAAAAAAGATTTTAATGTATATGGTGTTTTCAACCTTAATATCTCGAAAACTGTAAACATGGAAAAATGTTATATAACAAAAATAAATTTTTTTTTTTTCAAAATTTTTTTTTTGGGAAAAAAAAATTAAAGTAAAAAGTTGAGTTATAATTTAAAAAAAGTCTTAAAAATTTTTTTTTTTGTTATATCTCAAAATTTTAAAATTTTACAAGAAATTATAATTTAAAAATTTAAAAATCTTGTAAGAATACATAATTTTTGTTTTATAAAATTTCGTATAGCTTTAATAGTTTTTGAGATATTAAAATTTAAAACAAAATAAATAATATTTCAGAAACTAGAGGAAATAAAATAAATAATATAGGAGATATGAACAAAAATTTGATTTGGTTTTTAATTTTTTTAAATAGTAAAAAAAAAATATATTTTTTTTTTAAATTTTTATTTTTTTTTTTTCTTTTTTTTTTTTAAAAATTTTTATTTTTTTAAATTTTTAAACCCCCTATTACCAAATAAAATGTAATAAAAGTATTTGTTATAAGGGGGTTAATTAATAAAATTTAAAATGGACTGTATTTACTTTTTTTACGAAAAACCCCCACCAAACATTTTTAAAAGAAACACAAATAAAAATGGCGTACGAGTGGTCAAAAAAACTTACCGATTAATTTATAATCCGTCGATGGAAGGGCCCTTTAGTTTAATTTAGGAGACCCCCAAAGGTTTCCCAAAAACCCCCTTTAAACCCCAAATTTTTGCCAAAAATTTAAAAATTTAATGTTTTAAGGTTTATTATATATTTAAAAAAAAAAAAATAGAACAAAATTTTAAATAAAAAAAAAAAGGGTTTATTTTTTGAAAAAAGGGGTTTTTTTTAAATTTTAAAAAAAAAAAAAATTGGAACCCCTTTTTTTTAATTTTTTTTTTTTAAAAAATTTTTTAATTAAAAAAAATATAAAAGAAAAATGTAAAATTTTTTTTTTCCCTTTAAAAATAAAAAAACCTTTTTTTAAATTAAAAGGCACTTTAAAATTGGGTTTTTGGGGGGTTTTGATTTTGGGTTTTAAATTTTTTTAGGTTTAAAATTTTAAATTTTTTAAAAGGGAAAAATTTTTAAATTCTTTTTAGGATTCAAAAATTTTTTTTTGGAAAAAAATTTATATTTTAAAATTCTAAATTTTCCCTTTTAAAAAGATAAAAAAAAAGGTTTTCCCCGGGGTTTTGGGGTTTTTAAAATTTTTTTTTTTGGGCATTTTTACGGTTTGTTATACAATTTTTCAAAAAAAATTTTTAATACATTTTTTAAAAAAATTTTTATTAATTAATTCCTAAATACCGTATGTTCCTCTTTATGCAAATACCTTTTAAAATTTGAAACGAAAAAATTTTTTTGAAAAATCAAAAACCAAAAACTAAAATTTCCTAACCAGAAATTTTTCATTTTTGGGGGTTTTTTTTTGGGCCTTTTTCTAAATTTTTAAAAAATTGGCCCCGGGAAGGCAAAAATTTTTAAAAAAAAAAGAAATGCTTTATTTGGGTGGGGAAAGGGGGTTGGGGAAAACTGGGATTTTGTTTTAGGTTTTTTAAAAAAAAAAGTTAAAATTTAGGGAACTTGGGGTTTTTTGGGGAAAAGGGGGGGAAAAATTTTTAAATTTTAAAAAGGTATTTGAAATGTTTTTTGGTAAATGCAATTTGTTGCTTAAAAAATTTAAAATTTTTTGTTCCCCTTTTTGGAAAAAAATTTAAAAATTTCTAAACATTAAAAAACCCCCCCAAAAAGTGATTTTTTGGCCGTATTAAAAACAAATTATTTTTCAATAAATTCCCCAAAAGGGGGTTAAAAAGGGAAAAAAAAAAAAAAAAGCGTCATAAATTTAAAATTTAAAAAAAAAACCCCCTTTTTTAAAAATAATTTAAAATTTCCATTTTTGCCCATTAAACGGAATGGAGTTTTTGGGGGGGCCCCAAATACCCAACAGTTTGGGGTTAAAAAAAAAGTTTAAAGATAATAGATTTCACTTTCAAAGAAATTATTGGGGGGGGTTTCAATTAAGGCCGCATTTAAATATTTCAAAAAATTTTTTTTTTCAAGAAAAATTTTAAATTTTTTTTGGGTTTTTTTCAAAAAATTTTTTTTATTTTTTTTTTTCAGTAAAATTTTTTTAAAAAAATGGAAAAAACAAAAAAAAAAATTTAAAAAATTTTTTCGCGTTAAACCAAAAAACAAAATCCCCAAAAAAAAAAAAAAAAATTTCCTTTATTTTTTTGGGAAAATTTTTTTCCCTTTTTGAAAATTTTTTTATTTTTTTCTTTTTATTTGGGGGGACGGGGTTTTTGCCCCAAAAAATTTTTAAACCCCGCCCCCAATCGGTTCCATTTTTTATGGTTTGTTTTCAGAAAAAGAAGGTTATCCGGGGAAAAAAAATTTAGATATAAAAAAATTTTTTAAAGTTTCACCCCCCCTTTTTAAAAAGTCCAACTTTTTCAAAATACCTTTAAAAATTTTTTGATTTTAAAACTTTTTAAATTCTTTAAATTCCCCCAGCTTTTTTTTCTCTTTGATCCTTCAATTTTATATTTTTTAACCCCTTTCCATTTTCTAACAAAAAACCTTCTTTTTTTTTCTTCAAAAACTCGGAAATTTAACAATTTGCAGACCTTTTTTTTAGAGCTTTCAAATTTTTTACGTTCCCTTTTAAAGGGGGAAAAAAAAAATTTTTTTTCCCCTGGTTTCCCAAAATTTTTGGGGGGTTTTTTTTTTGGGGGATTCTTTTTTTGGGCCCCTTATTTTTTGTGTAAATAGAAAAAATGGGGGTTTTTTTATAATTTTCCAAAAAATCTAAAATTTTTTGGTATAAAACCTTTTTGCAAGTTTATTAAAACAGTTTTAAATTTTTCGTAATTTTCTTTTAGTTATGAAAAAACCCGGAAAAAAAAAGCCTTTTAAAAAACAAATTTGGCTTTTTTCAAAAAGCCCAAAAAAAATTTTTCGTATTAATTAGGGGAAGGAAAATAAAACCTGATACGTTTTGGAATTAAATAAACTGGGGGGGTTTAAAAAAATTCAAATTAAATTTTTAAATAAAATTTTTTCCCCCAAAATTTTTTCCCCCGGACCAAAATCCCGAAAAAAATTTTTTGGGTTTTCCCCCCAAAATAGTTTTTCCTTTGGGAAAAAAGTGCGGTTATTTCCTAGGAGTACCCAAAAAAATTTTAAAAACCCAACCGGTTAATTAAATTAAATGTAAAATTTTGGGGGTTGGTCATTATGCTATTGGAATGTTTTTTGGGGAAAAAAATTGGATTTTATTTTAAATTTTGTGTTGGATTTGTATAAAAAAAAAAAAAAGTGTGGTGATTTCGGGGGTTTCTAGCCATTGGGCATAAACGTAGGCTTTTTTGTCCCCCCCAAAAAAAAGGGCTTCTTAAAATTAAAAACGTTGGGGGGGCCCCAAAATTTTAAACTCCAAAACTTTAAAATATAAAAATAATTTTTTTGAAACAGAATGTTTTTTTTTTTTTATTTGAACCCCCAAATAACAAAATAAGTTTTTTCAAACCCCCTGAATTTTACTAAAATAAAAATCCCGAAACCCCTAATTTGGGTGGGGTTTTTTTTTTTCTGTCCTAAATAAATAAAAACCTCTCGGGTCCCCAAAATATTTTAAAAAAAAACCCCCCCGAAAATTTTTTAAAAAAAGGGGTTTTTCTCTTTCAATTTTAAAAAAAAAGAATTTTTTTTATTTTTTTTTTTAAAAAAATTTAATTTTTTTAAAAAATGTACGTGAAGAAAAAAGGGGGGTTTTTTCGCTAATTGTTTTGGCAAAAAAAAATGTTAAAAAAAATTTTTTTGCATGTTTATGGGAAAAAATTTTTTTAAGTAATCATTTTTTTTTGTATTTTTAAATTTTTTATTTTGATGTTTGTTGTTTGTATTTTTGTAGTTTGTATGTTTGTATGTTTGTATTTTTTATGTTTGTATGTTTGTATGTTTGTATTTTTGTTTTTGTATGTTTGATGTTTGATGTTTGTATTTTTTATGTTTGTATGTTTGAATGTTCGTATTTCGTATGCTCTATGTTCGTATTTCGTTTGTTCGTATGTTTGTATGTTCGTATGTTTTTGTTTATTTGGATGTTCGTATTTGGGGGTTTTTCGTATTTTGTTTTTTTCCCCCCAAAAAACCCGGGTTCAATCACTTGCAAATTTTTAAAATCCTCTAAATATATTATTCCCCCTTTTGGGGGGGGCCCGGAAAAAATGTGCAGATTTTTTTTTTTCCAATTTTTTAAAAAACCTACACCCCCCAAAAACTTTAATTTTTTTAAAACCTAAAAAGGAAAAAGATGTTCTTAGTTCTTTGGTGGATTCATTTTTGGGTTTTTTTTTTTTTTTTTTGGGATACTCGCCTCACTACTTTTTGGAAAATGGGACCTCTTCGGTCCGTGGGGGATAACAAGCTAGCCTGCTCAGCTATATTAAAAAACCCATGAACTTCAGATCCCCCCAAAAAAAAACCCAAAAAAATTTAAAAAAAATTCTACGTTTGGTGGAATCCCCCGTTTTAAATGAGAAAACAAAAGAAATTGAACTAAATTTTAACAAAATTTTTGGGAAAATTTAAAAATTAGAAAAAAAAAGAAACTTTTTACTTTTTTTTTACGTTTCTTTAAAAAATATAAAAAGTGCCTCATAAAAAGTCAATGAGTAATGGTGAGTGAGTCTGTTAGTAACAAGTCAATCAGTGTGGGCGACTTTCAAAAACAATTTCTCAGAAACTACTTTAATTTAAAAATTTTTTAAAATTTAAAATTTAAAAAAATTTGTAAATTTCATAAAATCCCCAAAAACCCTTTTATGTGGGACGATAAAGAAGTTTTGATAGGAAGGGGAAAAAAAGTTAACTTTTAGTGTAATATATACCCAGTGCGTCTGCAACAAACATCAATAAATTTTTGATAGTTATTCAGTGCAGTATCACTCTAAAATGTAAAGGTTCCTTTTCTTTTTTATGATAAATTTAATGTTCTTTGGAAAAAGATTATTATCCCAAAGAAAAATTTAAAAAATAAAAAGAATACATTTACAATATCTTAAAAATTTTATAGAAGTCCGAGGAAAAAAACACGCCGTTCAAGGTTTTTTAAAAATTTTTTTTAAAAAATAAACAACAAAAAAAATGTAAAAAAAAATTCAAATTATTTCTTTTTTTGTTTTTTTTAAAAAAAAATTGGGTGGTCTCTATATTTGTAAGTCAATTTTCTTTTTTTTTAAATAATAATTTAAACTTA
>JAHBCN010013823.1:0-23800 GCA_019359885.1 Listronotus oregonensis
CGTAGTTCTAAGGCCGAACGACGAGTTAGAGGTACTGAACGCCAAAGACAGACTACAGAGCGACAGGATCTATTTAAGGGGAACTTTGGGGTCGTTTTCCACAACAAATAGTGGCAAACCTGTGGTTTGATGCTGTCGGAAGGACAAAAAAATGAGCACGTTTATCGTCGAATAAGGTTTTTTAAACTGTTTTCAAACCGTCCCCATCTTGTACTACCTCCCACCACATAGCATCGTCTGCAACGATTGGTATGGGGTAAGGGGGGGACTTGAATGGATTTTGGAATGGAACTCGTGTTAACAATAATGTTCTTTTTGGTAAATTATGCCGTGCAAGAGTAAGGAGGA
The DNA here is from genome assembly GCA_019359885.1 of Listronotus oregonensis. Taxonomy (NCBI): domain Eukaryota; kingdom Metazoa; phylum Arthropoda; class Insecta; order Coleoptera; family Curculionidae; genus Listronotus; species Listronotus oregonensis. The sequence continues at coordinate 349 of JAHBCN010013823.1, forward strand.
GATGTGGTGAAAGATGGAACGCCCCAAACCCCCAAATTATCCCCTGTGGGTTTATGGTATGGGGTGCCATGGCTTACGGAAACAGGTCCATTGTGTTCATTAGAAATGACTGCCCCGCCTATATCCACGAAAACATTGCCCCCAGGGCAATAAGCAGGACGGACTTCATGTCGCACCTGTTAGTTAGACTTTTTAAAAACGTCCGGTGTAAATCGTTCAGTGGCCTCTTTGATTCACAGACCTTTCCCCATCGAACTTTTATGGGGTATGATAGAAAAAAGGTTGCAAAATTCATCCCCCTACTTTGAAAGGGTCTACGAAACCAAAATTTAGATGGTCGGGAAAACAATATACCAACAAAAAGCTTTTCACCTAATCCAATTAATGCTGGACGACTTAACAAATGTTTAGCCCCAAAGGGGTTTTACATCTATTAACATTAAGGGGGGGTAACTTGTTTTTTTGAAAATTTGAGTTCTAATTTTAATCACTTTTATTTATTGACTAAAAATTTTAAGGTTCTCAAAATTACAGCACTCCTACTCGGTGTTTCCATTTTCTTAATCTGTTGGGAGGATAAAATTAACAAGATTTAATAATTCTTTTTTTATTTTTATGCTTTCTGTATAAAACAAAATAATTTTTAATATTGCGAATCCTATTCATTTTTTCAAAAAAAAAAATAATAAGACTACCTTGCTGACATACTGTGTGGACTTAATTAAAAATATTCTATTCCATTCAATAAGTTTATTGAATTCTGTTTGATTCCTTTGCGTGTCTCCTAAAAAGCAAATGTAATCATCCTCATAACCAACTGAACATCTTTTAATAAAAATGAATTTCAATAAATCCATTGAGTACACTAACCAGTTTGGAAAGCAAATAGAGAATATTAGTCCGAATGCAGGCTCTTTGAAGGGCTGAATTGAAATTGCAGTTCTGCTCGAAATTGCCAGAGATTTGAGCAATTTAAGTTATCGAAATTTTACGATGTTTGAAAGGAAAGGTAAATGTATTGGAAAAATTGAGATTTGATATATTTATATTTATTGTATTTGAACCGCCAAAAATATTCTGGAATGAACTATTAGGTACTTTAGGGACAAGCTTAAAATTTTGGCTCCTGTAGATCAGAGGCTAAAGTTCGGCGTGACGAATGCAGTGTGTTTATTACACAAAACGTTTCAGCGTGTTTTCTGCTATCATAACTTCGTTAGCGTTTCACATAAAGATATGAAATTCGGTATGTAAAGTCATGTCAAGTTTTGTAATATTTGATTTTAAAAATCGGCCATTTTACTACTGATTTACTCACTCACTCATTGGCTCAACTGAATTATGGGGCCCTTTCCGAGGAAATAGTAATTTGAATTTTGGTTAGTAAGTAGGTTTTAGAACACAAGTAAAGGAATAATTCTGCAAACTGCACAATTTTACCCGGAACACCTTGAAACAGCTTATTGTAAAATATTCAAGTTCTACAAAATTGGCCTCTAAAATTTAATTAAAATCAATATCAGTTGGAGGAATTCCATACACTTATTTTAGCTTATTTAAAATTGCGTAAACTGAGTTTTTACTTTTAAGGCCTTAAGCAATTAAACTGGTTAAAAACAAGATTGTTTTAAATAAGTAACGTTTTTTACCAAAAAGCAAAATAATTATTAAATAATGTCAACGGATAACATATAATATCAAGATTAATATAATATATTTAAAACAGATTAATTTTTAATAAAATTAGAGGTGCAAACTCTTTCACAAAAATTGACCGTTTAATAAGTATATTACATATTTGTTTTCAAATCTATTAAAACAACAGAAAAACATAAAAATATCAAGGATATTAGTGAACTAATATTTTATTTCAGCGCCGTTTTTGTTAATAATTTGGATATGATGTGCATTATAGTTGTTCCATATTTCCTCAATTTTGTTCCATAGGTCATTTGCATTTTGTGGACGAAAATCATTGCCTTATTCATTGTTTTGACAATTTTACTCCATTTTCTATGGGATTGACATCTGGACTCCTTGAGGGCCAATGTAGTAAATTTATATTATTTTCTCGCATCCAGTCAAGCAACTTTCTTGCGTGTGAACAGGGCAGTTGTTTTGTTGATAAATAAAGTTTCGTTAAGGAAAGATATTAATTAATGAGGTTAGCATAACATTTTGTAATATATCAATATAAACTTCTCCTGTAAATCTTCCATTAATGCGGTGCCAAAGCCCAAGACCTCTTGCTGTCATAAATCCCCTACACATTAACTAAAAATCTACCTACTTGCCTTTAACTGTTTGGGGATACTTCTCTTCAAATCTTGTGTTTTGGAGGTCTGTACACATTGTAACAGGATTGAAAGGTCTTTTCCAGTACAAACAACATTTCTTCAAAACTCTAACCCTTCCTGTAAATACTGCAAAGCAAATCCCACTCTCTGCTCTTTGTTATCAGCCGTTAAAAATGGTTTCTTGACAGCAGCACGACGCGGCGTCTTGCTACTCAAACAGATCCAGGAAATTCTGTTTGTCTATGTGCTTCCAAGACTGTTTGGATTGGGTGGTTTTTCAAATAAGTAACCAGTCTATTATCTTGTTCCTCGTTTCATACTCTTAGTATCAAACGCTATTTGCTCCTTTCGCTTTAAATCTTGAACGGTACTTTCTGCTAAGTTAATTTACTCGGATATTTGCCACTAAATTACTCTGAAAAACAACCAGTAAAAAAATGTGTATATAAAATATTTTTAATCAAAAAGAACAAAGACATTTTTTTTCTTATAAAATGTAGTATGTTGAAGATAAGTGTTGGTTTATGTTGACGTCATAAAATTGAGAGAAACAATAAACTAGCGGGGTGCCAACATAAAACGTGTTTATCGTACAATAAAATACCGTTTTTTCGGTAATTTATTTCGATATAAAGACATTTTTGTTTTCATAAAAAAAGTTTTCTTCAAAACTAACCAGGACATACACTGCACTGTGGGTATTTTGAGTAATTTTTAGGACAAAACTTTAGACGCAGCTTAATTTTCATCGCAGTCATCTACATTTTTTTTATTACTCGTAATGTTTTGTATTTTTAGAATGTACTGCTAGGGAGTATCCATGTCACAGGGGGCTAACCACACGTATTTACAACATCGATGGACAAAGGAGACCGGGGCTATGTTCCACATTACATCTACGGATCGACATCTGGGATGAGAGCGGAGTAGATAAAATACCAAGCGAAGTTAATCCGGATAGTGAAACCCTTTAGATTTTATTTAGTGGATAAATGCTATTTTCATATGTTTTTTTCAAATAGTGGAATGCTATAATTTGATCATTTTTGTTTGACAAACACATTAAGAAAAAAGCGTATTGTATTAATTTAAAAAGTCAGTAACTATAGTTACAACAATAAAAAATATATCGCATTGGTTCAAAAAGTCGGTAATCATGATTACTTATGAGGTTTTTTTTCAAACTATAATAAACAGTGAATAATTTCTATTGAATTTGCGGTAGGCTCTAGGTGAAACATTGTAACAAATTTACGGTCTCCCTATGGGAAGCCCTTTAAGTCCACTCTTAGCCGAAGTGTTTATGGCTAACTTCGAAAATATTTTGTTTTCCACAAATTTGAATGAAAGTTTGTGTAAATATGTTTACTTTTGGGCTAGGTACGTGGATGACATTTTTTGTATATGAACTGGAACAGATAGACAACTCTCACAATTCTTAACATACATAAATAACACCAACAAAAATATTAAATTCACAATAGAAACGGAAGAAAATAGCTCACTTAACTTTTTAGATTTGAAAATTAGCCGTAAAAACAATACATTCGATTTTGATATTTTCTGTAAACCAACCACAACAGATACAATTATACATACAAATTCTAACCAGTCTTGGCAAATAAAAATGTCGGCCTTCCATAGTATGATTCATAGGTTCTTAAGTGTTCCATTAAGCCAAGAAAACTACCTAAAAGAAGTCAATATAATAAAAACAATAGCTACAAATAATGGATACAGTCCCGCAATCATCAACAAACTGATAAGAAACAAAAAACATAAAAATATTCAAAAGCATTTTTATACACACATTACTTCAAATAATAGTAAGGCTAAAAAATGGTTTGCTATAAATTATGTCTCTGGTATAAGTAATAAAATTAGCAATAATTTTCGCAAATTAGGAATTAATTGTATTTCAGTTAATAAAAATAATTTGGCAAGGGTTTTAGTAAATAACAAAGAAAAAAAGTCCTAAGAATCAACAACCCGAATATATAAAATATGTGTAAGAGTGTGACCAACCTATATAGGGCAAACAGGGCGTTCTTTACAGGATAGGTAAAGAACACAGAAATTCAATTCTACACAGCAAGAGAAATACCGGTTTTGCGGAACACTGCATAGACAATAATCATTTTTTTAATAATGGGGATGTAAAGTTATTACATAACATTAAAGAAGGGGTAAACAAATGGATTATTTGGAAATTTTGGCCATTAAGAAATCTATAAGCAATAAAGACAACTTAACAAATACTCAAACAGATTTTGTAGGTACGCCCATCTTAGACGCTGCAATCAAAATAATTTAGTGCCATAAAATGTTTACTATAGGCCATCTGTGTAAGTTTAAGATAATTTTATTTTATTTTTAAGCTCATTCTTCTTAAAAAGATCTTTGAAAATGGTCGTGAGACCGAAACACGTGTCAGATCTATCTGAATAATAATTTGTGAAACTTTACACCGAGTTTTTAAATTAAATTTATAATAAACAGTTCTAAGAGCTTCAACCTGTTCTTTGTGCAAATATTAATTGATATTAAACAAATTAATTTTAAATCAGAATAAAGAAACGCAATGCATATTCTTTTTTTTTAAATTTTTTAGTGATAGTATTCCTTAAAATGATTAAAAAATAACAATACAACATAACTCAATTTTTTAATAAATATTTTGAAATATTGTCTGTCTAACTGCCTGTACTATAGTGTTTTAGTATTATTTTACAAAAAATATTTTAATTCGAACATTGCAGCCGTTTCTCTATCAGAAAAGATAATTTAAAACGTCATGGGGCCTGAAGAACAGTAGCGAAAACCTGTGATATGTGTGGAACAGTCTTCAAGTCGGAGGGGGTTCTAAAACGCCACTGTAGGACGAACCATGCAGTTCTTAAAAGGTCTGCTGCAGATGCTTCACCTGTACCCATGGCAAACAGGGTTGGACTTGACTTTTAAGGGGTCGAGTTGAAAATGCGATTTTACTAAAATGCGTTAAAAATATTTTGTATACCGATGGCTCAAAGACGGAAAAGCCGGTTAGTCCTATAAAACATGCTGAAAAATCAGTGAGATTGAGCAAGAAACACCTTTTGAGTTTTGTGTGGTGCCAATGTAAGGTGGTATTAAGGCTCCGATTTGTAAGGGTCGGCAAGAAAAAACTAAAGCCGACAGAGTAAATTGAGAAAGATTGGAAAAGCAGACAAACCTCAAAGCTCAATTTTGAGGCAGAGTTGCGCAATTTAATGCTGATCAAAATGCCATTTTAAAAGTTAAAAATTTTGAATACTTTAAAAAAAAACCACCTATTCGCGAATTTATTTTTATTTTTTTATCACTCTATTTGATTAGATATAACAAAATAACTTTTACATTCTTAATGCTACATTTTCTGTTCTACAAGAGAATGTTATAAGATTTACACACCGACGTTTCGTCTTTCAGTTGCCATCATCAACTTTATTTTTTTACGGCCCTGGATTTTCTTATTACGCATTTTACAAGCTTCTGAGGTCCCAAAACCAATGATGTATCGCACTTATTTAAAAAATTCATATTAATGGCAATTTTAATAAAATAATCATGAGAGAGCGAGAGAGAGACAGAGAACAGATTTTTGATAAGATCCTACCAGAAAATTATTCAAATTAATTTTTCGAATAAGTGCAATACAGCATTGGTTTTGGGACCTTAAAATTTCTTTTAATCCGTTATAAAAAATCCAGGACCGTATTTAAAAAAACAAATTTGATAATGGCAGCTCTAAGACGAAAAGTCGGTGTGTAATAGCTATTTATGTATCAAGGGCGTTACTGGGACTATAATGCCCTGAAAGGTGAAATAGCCGGGGGTCTGGGCTAGACCCTGATGGGCGCTAGTCAGGCCCGTGGTAATCAATGCTTTATGTTTTACCCAAAAAGGGTTTTTTTAATGACTAATTTATTTATTCCAATATAAAAAATAAGTTGCACCTAATGAAATTTGGGGTTTAAATTTTACTTTGATTTTCTGTCAGTTAAATCATTGGCATTTTTTTTTAACGATTTGCTCAAAATGGAAGAAATTCCCAAAAATAAAGAAAGGCCATAAAAGCGACCGAAAATCTTTTCCAGTTAAATCAAGGCAACATATGATCGGGAGTATATATTTGGTAGGAAAATGCGAACGTTTTCAAATAACCGAAAAGTTTTAATGGCAATTTCCAGGAACTGGTAAATTATTTTATTTTAATACATAGTTTAACAAACTTTATTATTTTTAGTCCGGGGAAAAAAAAGTCCGAACTCTCTCTGGACCAAGTATTCCACCCTAAGGTCTACGTTGATGGTTAGAAAATATAACATTTCCCAATACCATCGTCTATATCTTTTTTAAAAGTTAAGTCGAAAGGATACGTCCCGAAGAAGTCAGTTTTGGAAGGAGAACAAATATTAAAATTTATTAAAAGGCTCCTGATGATATTCTTGGATGAAAAGTCATATTGGTAATGGGTGTTTTTGGAGGTTTTGCGAGATAAAATTGGTCAAAATGACCATTGAAACATTGAAATGAGGAAAGTCTTGGTTATAAAGGTATCAGAAACTAAACTTCAACTTCAAAAAAAATTTTACTATCATTGAAGAAGATTTAGGGCTTTAAATTTAATAAAAAAGTACACAACATTAAGACCAAAAGGAAAAAGGAAAGGGAAAATTCTTTCTTCCTATAAAAAATGATGTACAGTACAACCCATTGGAAAAAATACCATAGGAAGTGTCCCAACATTGATCGCAAAATTTTTAAAACTGGATAATGCAGAAGCTTACACCGGCCATGTTTTCGTCGCACATCGTCAACTTTACTTGTTGAGGCAGGTGCTTCGTTTGAAACGCTAAAACAACATGGGAAATGGAAAAGCTCTTCAGTAGCTGAAGGATATATAGAAGAAAGTATTTCATCCAAAAACAAAGTAGCCAAAATGATTGCCAATTCAGTTAATTCCGAGGTTAATTCCGTATGACTATTGAAAATTCTTTAATGGACTGTTCTTCTATACAAAATAGCGTTAGTGCTACCACCGCTGCTACCATCACAAAAAACACCGACCATTCTATAGTGGGATCAGCTACATTTTCGGGACATTTCAAAATTGTAATTTTTATTTTGGAAATAAGTTTAATTTTTAGTATTGTTTAAAGAAAAAATTATTTTTGTATAAATTGATCTTTATTGTGAGAGAAATAATTTGGATAAGCAAAAAATTTCCATATTAGCGCATTAGGGCATTATAAGGGGCATTATCTAATGCCCGCTTATATGCCTAGGTGATAATGTTATTATTCTATCATAACATATTCCGTTTCTAAGGTATTATAGATCAATAATAGATAGGTAAAACATAAATCTAATAAAACTTTCTTTAAAACAGAAAAAGTAGCAATAAAAATGTAAAATATAATTTACTAAATTTAGTCAAATAAAGTCATAAAGTAATAAAAATAAAATCGCGAATATTCGGTTTTTTCCAAAAGTCTTCGAAAGTATTCGAAATTTTTAAATTAGAATTTTTTTCAGCATTAAATTGCCCAACTTTGACTCCATTTAACCGATCTCGTATCTCTTCAGGTTTCCGAGATCCAAATAATGAGGCTCGAATTTGGGACACCCTGTACACAAACTTTGTGTCCTTTGAAAAGTTTAAACAAATTTTGTTTTCTTCCCCTTTGAAAAATCACTTCGTAAACCGACAAAAATTATCAAACTCAGACAAAATTACCAGCTATTAGACTTCTTTGCCTAACTGGTGAGACTTCGAAAGGTAGAACGCTGTACTAGGATCTTTGCACAACCATAACCAGAATATCATTTAATCTGATACACATTTAGTTGTTGATATTTATCCAAGATACGTAGAGCCTAAAACGATCTTTTCAATTTCAACACACTTTTTAAACTTCAAATACTTTTTAACCTTATTTTTAAACAAAACTTAACGATATTTCCAGTTTCCATAGTTTCGCAAGAATGCCACAAGTTGCATCGTATTCTCCGTAAATAATTCTGCCCAGGAGAATAGACGCGGAGAACTTTACAAATTTTAAACTCTGCAGCACATAAAGTTACCAAACTCACGTAACAAAGTTTCTTTATAATGGCTGTACTTTACTTGTCAGTTTTAGTTATAAACTATTGACGTGTATTATTAAATAGATTGCTGTATGACTGGTGAACTTTTTCCAACATAATTTCTAAAATTTAATACAATTAAAGTTTTAATTATAAATAACTTAATAGTTTTTTGTTAAAGAACAAAAATTGGTAACTACATTTATCCAAAGCTTCACTTTTTATCAACCCAAGAGCGCTTAACGCGCTATTATAATTTTTCCTTTAATCCAAAATATCGTTACTCCGGAGAAAAGTAACTAGTATATATTACGTTATAAGTCCCGAAAGTGAACTTTTACAGTATGAGTGAGATGATTACGGACGAGGCGACGAAGGAGCAGAGTCTGGAATTTCGAAAATACTGTAAAGGTTTTTCGGACAAATAATGTCAAATATTTTATATTCCGACGCACACAAGCGAAATTCGGGAAAACCCGGCCATAAATCGGAAATACCAACTTCGCAATTAAGGCCTATTCTGAGTATAATTTCATTATCTAGTTACCTGGGTATAATTAACAATCACCCTTTTATTTTTAGTCTTGTCACTTGCAGAAATATTTTAGTTGAAAGCTGATGTTCGTGGAGACGATTTCATTGTGATTCAAAAGCGCCTGTGAAAATTAGTAATTTATATTCAGTTTTTCGGCAAAGTGTGGGTGAAAATTTTGTAAAGTAACTATGGAGCCTATTGCTGGTGGTAAGTAGAATATTAAAAATTATATTTATTTAAAATATTTCTTTACGTTTTTTTTATACTGGTGTTCTGAAAAGTTAACAATTATTTTTTTTAAATTTCAAATTTTTCACTTTTTGCTAAAGTAAAAGTATGATTTCCGTAATTTCCCGCATTTAAATTAGCTTTAAATTATTGTTAATAAGTCCTTTGTAAGATCCATCTTAAGTTGCTGCGATAATTTGCGTCTTGACGAGAAAATATTAAGATTTATGGTCTGGGTCCAAATTCTATAAAATGTGGTCCAAACGCAACAAATAATTTTCTCCTATAACTTAAAGAATAAATCAATTTTTATAAAATAAAACATTATTTTTTTATTTTATAATTTGATATTTAGATTCAGAGTAATTTTATTAACAATTTCTAGTGTTTTATATAAAAATTGATAGTTTAAGGACTTTGTCATGAGACGGCCAGAAAATTTGTAGAATTGTATCCGTGGTACAAAATGCCAACTTCCGTTCATAAAATCTTAATGCACAGTTCTAATATAATATCATATAATATATTTAAAGATTCAGAGAATTTCATGCACGGAAGTTTTCAAGAAAACAAAACATGGAGGATATATTTTGTAATCTTTTAATATCTTTTGATCCTTTAATCTCCAATATGAAAAAATCATCTGCTAAAAAGCTTAAACAGTACCCTTCAAAAGTTTTGGCATTTTTTGATGAACCAACAGTTTCTGCTGATGAAAGTAGTGAAGATATTGATTGATTTTAATTATTAAGATAGGTTAGGCTTTATTATTATTAGAAAGTTATTGTTAAGTGAGGTCTGTATATACTTTACATACTTAAATATATTACTCTTAACATGTATTTTAAATTGCTCTTATTTTTACAAAAAAGTTAGTTATAAAATTAAATGAACAAAAACAAACAAATCACACTTTATTTAATTTATAATAAGCAATTTTATTAACCTCAGGTATATCAAAAGTCTTGTCATTTTGGATTTTATTTCAAAAATTTTCAGTCAAAAAGCGTTTATTTCAGCGCAGATTGAAGTCGGATTGAGGAACTCAACAGTGACAAAGGCAAGTCAATTTGGAAAAAATGCAGGATTAACTATCTCAATCCTACAATTCTGTTAAAATGGTTTACCTCTCTCTCTCTCTCTCTCTGTTAAGTGCCTCAATCCAACTTCAATTCGAGCCGAAATAAACGCTCTTATTATGAATTTTAAACTCTTAACTGCTTAAATTGTTAAAATAATAACAGTTTAATAATAATAGTAACATTTTTCATGAGTTTTATTTTTAAGGAAATAGGTACTTACATAGCGCTTATGTAATGCAATAAATGAACCCAAGGGGAGGGAAGGGCTTTAAAAAATATTTAAATGAACGTGTTATCTTAGTTTTAACATTTTCTTACGATTAAACATGTTTGTGATTCATATCAGCACTACTACTATTTATGGCCGGCTTTTCCCCGATTTTCGCCTGTGTGCGACGTGTCATAATAATATTCTTATAAATTTTATTTTTAGTGTCAAAATGCCAACCTTTAATAGAATGAGAACTATTATGATTTCATTAGAGTACCGAGTACTATAATGAAAAAAATATATCTAGGTATACTTGGCAAAAATATAAAAGATTTATTGAAGCAACAAAATTTAACGATTAAAATTAAATACTACACTATTGCAATTTGTTAAATTAATGTTAGACACAGGCAGAAAGCCTTTTCGGAATTTAAAAATTTGGTTTGTTGTGCAGAAATTAATCGGTGAAACCCCAATAATTTCTCAAAACCATTTTTTTATTTCGTGGATTTTCTAACCAGCAAGTGAGTTTGTAGACCAGACGAACAGTGTATCTACTTGGAATTGGCCACGTGCACGTGTTTTCAAAAGTATGAATACCCACTGGTTGCTAGTACATTTGCTGTTTCTAAAGGACAAAAAAAACGAGAATTTTCGTCATCGCTGGGTCTCATTGATGCATAGGTTCGATCCAATGGCACTATATTTACTCTTTTGACATCGTCAGGCGTTACAAAGAATTCTCAGGAAACATTGGGTTTTGTACCAGGTATTACAATTCCAAAAACAGTCCCTTTATCGTGTTTATCTTCCATTCTTAAGTTTTTTAGCTCTTCGGCATGCTCCACTTATACCTATTATCACTGGCACTTTCAAGGGGAAATATTTTCCATTCCGTCTCTTGTAAAAACTTTGCAATATATTCTTAAAATAAAAATTCTGGACTTTTAAGGTTTGTAAGAATCGGAGTTTCGTTTTAAAAACGCAATCACGTGACTAAACTTACTTATGTCAACATTTTTTTAATTGACAACGTGCTTCGTAACATCAAGTAATAACTTCATAAACTTGAAGACCTTTTCTTCACTGATTGTTTTTTAAAATAAGCTAAAACTACCCTTTTGTTCGAAATATTCTCAACATTTATCTTGTGACACCAACTTTTATAACTTTGCATAGGTTTTTTTGTTTACGCATTTAGACTTTTAGGCATTAATCCAGCAACTGCACAATTTGCTAAATTTTTAATTTCTGGGGGTTAATCATTCATTTTACAATGCTTGATAAACTTTTTAATAAATTTAATAATAAACCCCTTAAAATGGTAACACTCCACGGTTTTTCCATATTTTAGGATCTGAAACTTATAAAAAAATAAAACTCCTTTAACTTTTTAGCCCCTTTTATTCCCCCCCTTTTTTATATAGTCAATAGCATACTAATTAAGTTTAGGTAGCAAATAAAATATTTTTTTATAATTTAGTTAGAGTTACTCACACTAAATAGAAAAGCTGGGCAACTAGCCCAGTTTTGTATCACTAAACTAAATAATAAAAAAGATGTTTAATACTTACAAATCAAAAACTAAGTAATGGAAATTTTCCTCTTGTATACTATCGTGCAACCTCACTGAAAAGAAAGAAACAATTATCAATTCAATTAGTCAGTGGGGATATTATAAAAAATCATGCAAAAGAACTAAAAAAGATAAGAACAGAATTAAAAATTTTATACTTATGTACACTCTCTATACTATAAAAATATTAAATTATTTTTCTAATAATTTCTTAATAGCCTACCAAATGTAGAAAGCAACTTGAACTATTTCCTGTTTGTAAAACGTTTATTTTTTTATTATATATTCTTTACGGTAATAAAAAAAAAACTAAAAGCTTCATATTTTTAGATCGTATAATTTACATAAAAACAAAACAAAATTTTTCGTAAACATGATCAAGGGAATGCCTCTTAAGAAAGCTTGAACCTACTAAAAGGAAAATCTTAAAAATGGTTTTGTTTTTCGCAATTTGGGCTTTTATGATAAACAAGCAAAATGCTAAACATGCTTACTTTTTTAAAATTAGTGAAGTAAACAAACAAAAAATTGCGGAATTTGTTTTGAAAAAGTTATAATTATAAGAACCAATATAATATCTAAAATAATGTTTAGTCGGGCTCAAACGCGTTGGTTGAAATTTCTTCCTGACATTTCGCTATCACGAGTGGTAAGTTTCTTTTGAGGTCCTTCGAACCAGCATCGGAGACGGAAGGATCTTAGAAGAACCTTGTCTCTTGTGCTATTGAAACGTCAGGAAGAAATTCCAACCAACGACGTCTTTAACTCCGAATGACAATCCTTTTAGGTTAAACACTGACCGCGAAAGCATAAGTCAATTTACCAGAAAAAAAATCTGTTAAATAAAAACTATAAAATATTTTAAACTTGCAAATGTGACGTTTTTAAACATAACATCACTTCTTTTTAGAGACAATTTAAAGAAAAAAATAAATGTAGTTTAAAATTCTGTTTTTTATATTTTTGGATACTATGATAAACGTTTTTTCTTTAATATGCAAAACAGGCAAGGTGCTTTAAAATTGCTTAAAATAATATGAGAAATAGAAACACTTAAATACTGTAATTTTTAAATTGAAGGAGGTAGATAAACTTTTGCCAATAAGTTCAACTATCTTTATTTGCATCTACAATTAATTGGTGAAAATATCAGAATGGTAAGTGCCAACAAAACAGGTTTTTTAAACTTTTATTTAAAAAAATATGATGCGCTTTGTGCACCAACATATTTTTTTATCATTATTATTACATTTAATAAGCTTATAAACAAGCATTTATTTATTTTGGTGCGTAAAGCCCATCATAAAATTTAAAAAAATAAAAGATCAAAAAACGTGTAAAATGGCAAAAATTTAATCAAAATAGCAAGTTTTAAGTTTTTCTTTGGTACTTGCCATTCTGATTTTATTTATCAATACATTGTAGATGGAGATAAAGATACTTGGACTTGTTAAAAATATAAGAAGATGATAGATTGAAACTTTAAATTTTTGGGAAAAACCCTTTATTTATAGGACACCTCCTATCTTTTAAATAAAAAATAATAATAATAAAAATGCTTTAAAAATGCAAATATAACACATACCTAACTTTGTTGTTTTTAAGATAATTTAAACATAAAATTTATAACAATCATAAAATCCTTTTTATACGAAGTATTATATCCTAATTTATAAAAGTGTTTTTCACCATTTAGGCCATTATGAACAACATGCCTTTTAATTTGCAAGATTCCAAAAGAATGCCAGATGCCTTAAAACTAGGTTAGATAGTTAAAATATTTAAAATGTTTTAGACAAAGCTTTGTTTCTTTTTCAAGAGAAGTCCAGAATGAACTCGAATATATTAAAATAATATTTTTTAATACAAAGTATTACATTTAATTTATAAAAACAATATCAGCTGTTATGATAGACATGTTCTTTAATATGCAAGACTTAAAATATCCTAAATCTCATCCTGCGAAAGTCGTGAAACGCGTGTGTGGATAGTTTCGCGACTTCGCGGCATTTTCCTTTTAATGTTTGTTTTTCGCGACAATGGAAAACAATTGACGTAACTATGAACATTGCGAGTATAGAAGGCCATATTTTTTCGCGCAGAGATCTGACGCAAATCTCGACCAAAAATATTTGCCGGTGAGTTCAGAGCAGCTACAATGCTTTTTAACGATGGATTATGCTACATAAATAAACTGTATGACATATGAAATTTCTTAAATGGATAAAAAGTTAGATTCCGGGACGCTTTGCCATTTTTCCTTAATTTGGAAAATTGATTGATGTATATAAGGCACTTGTTTTTTCTTCTAGATAAGTGATAATCCTCTTTTTGATTTTCTTTTCTGTCTAATCATATTATTTTTTCTTTCAGGCTGCAAAGGGATAATAGGAAAAAATGCAAGAGGGTGGAAAAATAATTTTAAGCAAAATAAAATAAAATAAAATTGTAAAAACGGATGTCAGTATTCCTAAGAAAAAAAAACCCGTATTTAGACCTAACCTAGTGTCTGCTTAATAAAAAACTTTAAAATATATTGGGTTAGGTTTGCAAATGTAACAGTTTAAAACAAAACTTTCCTATGAGAAATCCAAAATAATGTTTAATATATTTATACAGTATTTTTTATTCAAAAATAATGACCTAATTTATAAGAGCGTTTTTCACAATTTGTGCTATCATGATATACATGTTTTTTACTATGCAAAACTTTAAACATTCTCAGCAACGTTTCTAAGGTTTGGATTAAATGAAAATTGACTAAAAGTTAGAACATTGGGCTCTTTTTCACTTTTCTTGATGTCACAATATCTATTAAACGACAATATATAAATGTGGCATTACTTTTTAAATATTTTTTGTGAAGTTTCTTACATTTCTATGGTTTCTTTCTAAACATCACAAACAGTTTAATAATATTATTTCAAAATGTTTTGTGTTTCTTAATTAAAATAAATGTTAACTTTGTACCCAGGAGAGTGGTTATAAAGAAAGGAGCTAAAAGCAATAAAGGGGGAGAACAAAGAAGAGAAAATAATCTTTATTCAAAAAATACATATTACAGCGTTTAGCAACAGTATTATTAACAACGTAGTTTATATCAAGGGCATTTAGAATTTATTTTACTTTTAAAGAAGGTGAGTGAAATTCGGCCTTATTTCGCTCACCATATTCGTGAAAATTCAAAAAAATGTATGTAAAAATTAGGTTTTTAGCAAACACTTTATGAGCGACTAATTTTGCAGCCGGATCTCGTACTAAAATTTGCGCCTTATAGTTAGTAAAGCCCAGCCCGTTTACAAATCAAACCGAGATTGGAATGAACATATTTTATCTTTGTCTCTTCCATGCCATCCGCGCCGAACTAACTATTATTGAACGGGCCGTTACTAGTACTACGGATCATCATATTTTTTTCTAACTGCGTTTAATTTGGGATGCAATTTTTTGAATGGACCACAAATTTAGCGCTGTTTAAAATAAGATCGAATACTATGCACGGTTTGATTGTTAATATCTCGTTTCACAGGCGATAAAAAAATTTCGTTTTTCTTTCAATAAGATAAAAAAAAAACTTTTATTAACTCTATATTTCAATTTCATTTAATTCTTAAGAAAAAAAATACTGCTTACGTAGTAACACTCAGATTTCTTTGTTAACCATTATCACAACTTAAGTTTTTTTAAGTTATGTAATTTTTTTCCACGGCGGCAATATACAGTGTGTTCGAAAAATAGACGGAGATATTGTAATGGGCGATTTCTTGTTTAATAATATGAGAAAAAGTTTCTATAAACATGGGTCCGGAAATAAGATACAGGGTGATAACTTTTTGTATGCCACTGAACAAAATTGGTTTATTAATTTTTGTTAAAAAATCACAGGTGCCCTGGAAAACAAAAAAATCAAAAACATTTCTAGGGAAGAGTTTTAGTGCAACAACAGCTACAACAAATGTTGGAAATGTCCATCATCCATTTCTGTACACCTTTTCACTCGACGAATCAGACGAACTCGAGCTAAAATTCGAGGTCTATTTCTCACTTCTTCGCAAACATTAACAATTTTATTTCTTAACTCTTTTATTGTTTGTATGGGAGTGGCGTAAACCAGAGTTTTAAGGTGTCCCATAAATAATAATCTATTGGATTTAAATCAGGAGAGCAAGGTGGCCATTGAATTCGTCCACTTTACAACCCAATTTTCCCAAAGGTGTTATTTAGATGAGTTCTAACGGCTATGCCAAAATGGGGAGGGAAGGGTAAAAAGAAGAGCCCGATTAAATTGTCACCACCAATATCCATCCACACATTTAAGGAAAATTGTTCCTGGTGACGACATTGTACGTAAGCATGAGGATTTTCTTCACTCCATACATGAGTGGTATGGAATTAACAAAACCATCCCGCCAAAATCCAGCTTCGTCCGTAAAAAGTATGGTTTTATTAAAATTTCTGTTATTATTAACCTTTTTGTAATACCATTGGCAAAACTGCAAACGGGGCAGAAAATCTCTTTGTAGTAATGCTTGTACACGTTGAACATGATACGGATACAAAAGTTGTTCGGAGAGAAGCTGCCACACAGTGATGTTGGAATGATTATTCCCTAATCGAGCTGCTATAGTCCTGGTACTTATAAAAGGATTTTGTTCCACGGCACGTAAAACTGCCTCCTCAAACTCAGGCGTTCTTACGGACCTCGGCCAGCCTCTGTCATTGGAGGGAATGGCAAAACTGCATAAATAACATTATTGTCAAAAAAATTACAAAAAAATTTGAAAATTTACCTCTTTCCCGTAATCTACGGTCTACGCTCTCAAAGGTTTTACTATCTGGAAGTTGCCGTTGGGGAAACGCTTCCGCACACAGGCGCCTCGCTGCATAACAGTTACTGTAAGCACGTGCATACATTACATGCATGTCTGTCATTTCCTTAAAAGTGTAATTTTCCATCACAAAAACCGAGATAAAAACTTTTTACAGAAATTTCGCCAAGAAAATTAGGTGAATAATTATTTTCTAGAAGAACTAACGCTTGTCGTGTCAAACCTCCATGCAAAATATTTTTTTGGTTTCCAAGGCACCTGTGATTTTTTTAGCAAAAATTAATAAACCAATTTTGTCCAGTGGCATGCAATGAAACAGTTTTTATTTATTTTTTCTCGAAAACAAAGTGAGATACGAAAAAAAATACAAGAGATGAAGAAGTTGTATTAAAAAATGCCCTCCAGGACGCCACTGGACCTTATAATTTTAATCTATTTAGGGCTAAATTAGCCTCTTAATACAACAAATAATATTGCCAAATTTCAAAAGAATCGAGTAAATATTTTTTAAAATATTAATAAAAAATTAATATTTTTAAAAAGTTATGACCCTGTATCTTAAAAACTGCATTTCCTGACCCATGTTTATAGAAACTTTTTCTCATAATTTTAAACAAGGAATCGCCCATTACAATATCTCCGTCTATATCATATCTAATAATGCCTTAAAATTTACTATCAAAATTTGCTAGTCTATTCAAACTATCAGCCTTTTGTTAAATAATAAATTATTTTAAAACTTTTAAAAGACACAGGAAAACTTATGGTATCTATAAAAATATTTTAAAATAATTTATGTTCAAAACACCGCCAAACGAAAAACATTTCACACGGGAAATTCCATTACACGATGGTCCCATTTTTCTCTAACATTGTTCCGTACTCTGCAAAACGTAATCCCAACTTTTCAACGTCAAAATCTCGGCGCTGTTTCGCAGAAGCCGGCAAAAAGTACTTTAAATCAATTTGTTAGGATAAATAAAAGGTGCCTTTTCATTGAGCGAGATTCGCGGGTATTTTAGCAAATACGAAGTTGTATTACAACGTATCAGACATTGGCGTATCATGTTTCGCTGGAAAATATTTATTACAGGACTTGTACAGGGTGTTCGGAAAAATCTCCCAGATATAAAAAAGCACATAAAAAGGATATTACAAATTCATATAAACTTTTTTCCTACGAGCGTGCGGAAAAGTCCACTTTTCGTACGCATTTGTCTAATGCACTGCGCACCAGCGTGCGGAAAACGTGATTTTCACCCTCGTGCGAAAAAAAAACTCTAAAATCTTACAGGTAAGCAAGATTTATATGTATTTTAGTAATTGTAGCTATTTCATGCAATATGAAGCCATTGCAAGTTTTAGTTTTTTTTGTTTGTTACTTTTCAATTTTAATATTTCAACTAAAACACAAAAAAAAAACATTTTTTTTAATTACCCTGTATAATAATAATAAATGATTATGACAAGTCAAGCAACTTGTAATCTTGGTGATTTTAACACATGTCAGATTTTTCTTCGTTTCCAATGAACAACAATTCCAAATGATTTCAATACAAACAAGCATTTTAATAAAAGGCGTCATAGTATCTTTTTTAATTAAATAAAAATCTGACAAAAATAATTTAAAATAGTAGTTCCGATGAGGAGCTCCAATTCTATCCTGGATGAGCAAATACCGTAAGTTTAATTATCCAGCAAAATCTCGTGAAAAATATAGAATCAATATAGTCATTTTGAAAACTGGTGCTCCAGCAAGGGGACAAAAAGTATTAAAGAAGAAGTGTTCTTGGCCTATTTTGCGGATTTGCAAAAAACATATAAACCTAATACTTTATGGAGTAAGTACTCTATGTTAAAATGTGTCCTCAAAGTAAAAAGGAACCTTGATTTAAGTTCATATTTCAAGCTAACATCACTACTTAAACACCAAAACGTGGGATACCGGCCAAAAAAAAAAAAACTTTCAGCAAAGAAGAAGTTTCAAGATTCATGAAAGAAGCACCTGATAATATTTACCTTCTAATAAAAGTTGCTACAATTTTTGGATTAGCCGGTGCTTGTAGGAGAGATGACTTTATCTGCAATTGTACCGTAAATATGCAAATTTGCGAAAACCACATACCCCACACAGACGTTTTTTTGTCCAGTATAAACAAGGAGCATGCAGTACGCAATGTGTGGGAATAAATTCAATAGGTAAAATGCCTTCAGAAATTGCTGCATACCTTAATTTAAAAAATCCAGAAGAGTACACTGGACATAGTTTTCGTCGATCCTCTGCGACTATGTTAGCGGATTCTGGAGAAGGAATAACCAATGTCAAGCGACTTGGGGGCTGGAAATCAACGGCTGTAGCTGAGAGCTACATTGATGAATCCACAAATCAGAAAAAGGATATGTCGAATAAAATATTGACCATGAACAACTCCCCTCCTGAGCTAAGTCAACCTTCATCAAGCCGTACAATAAGCGCTTCCATAAGCCACCCGCTAAATGAAATTACAGGTTCTGCAATTAATTTACAATATGCTAATAACTGTTCTTTTGTTGTAAATGTTATCAACAAATAATTCCATTTATAAATATGTTGTAGTAGTTCTTTCAGATTAAACATAATTTAAAAAATAATCATTGCTTTAATATTGGTATTATCTGACGCTCGTAGAAAAATTTTGTTCCTAACGCTTGCGCAAAGTGACTTTTCCGCACTTGACTGCAGCTTGCGTCGGCAATATCATTGACACTTGTTGAAATAACTATTTAATATAGGCCTTCTCTTCGGAAATATTGTCTCTCAAATAGCTCCAATGGAATCAAATTTTTAGACATAATTATTAAACCACCAGGTTTATTCCTCTTTTTGATATTTAACCAGTAAATAAAGTGACGTTTTTTTCGAAAACGATTAGGATTAGCGGCATAAAATAAGAGAACTTAACTTTTAGTCAATAGTTAAAGGTTTGTAAAAACCGTTGTCCAAAGTTCCTAATATTTAATTTTGATATTCGCCTATTTTACTACTGACTGACTGACGCACTCATTGACTCTTTAAAACGAGGCACTCTCCAAATGTGTAGAAACTTAAATTTATGTAGATTAGATAAGATTAGATTATTTCAGCGGAGATGGCAAAATGACCTCCACCACTGCAACCTTACCAGATTTATTGTGGTTTCTCCTATCGTTCTTTAGAGTACCTTGTCCAGGCCCGTCTTCTTAACTAGACTCCAGACTCTTGACACTGGCCACTCCATATATCTTGCCGGTTTTGGCTTTTCCTCACCAAGCCTAGTAAACCTAAGCCCACATAGTGCTTCGCAGTGGCACCACACATGTACAGCTGTTTCTTCAGCCTCCTGGCAGAACCTACACAGGCTATCCTCCACCAGGTTTATTCTTTCCAGGTGCTTGTTGATTTTGCAATGTCCTGTTAGTTGACCTACCGTTATCCTTACGACTTTACGACTGTGGCTCAGTAGGTCCAAGGTAAACTTGGCCGAGCAGGTCTTAATGAACTGCTTTGCCTGCCGAGATTCCACAGAATGGCTCATGGTCTATTATTTCCATGACTGATCCTCTTTTAGCTAGGTCGTCGGCCTCTTCGTTACCTGGGTGGCCCTCGTGGCTTGGTACCCAGGCTACCGTAAGTTTGTTTGCCAAGCCGACTTTATCCAGAGCCTGTATACAGTCCCCTACTAGTTTGGAATTAACTTTTGGCGAACTGATGGCCTTCAGGGCCGCTTGGCTGTCTGAGTAAATGACGATTTCCTTTACTCCCTTTTTCTTTAATTAGCACGGCACGATGCATTATTGCTGCGATTTCCGCTTGGAAAACCGTGGCGTGCTGACCAAAACTTAAGCTTATCTTTTCTCTAGGCTTGTCTCCATAGATACCAGCTCCTACTCCCTTGTTGGTCTTAGAGCCATCTGTATACCAGATATGATCGGCTTTGATTGGAGGGCCTTCTTTCCAGTACTTCCTATCTGGTATGAAAATCCGAAAGTGTCTGTTAAAGATAAAACGAGGGGTTGACCTGTCCGAGGGCATCTCAAACAGTGAGCTGACCTCTTGGTCCCCCTCTATTTCCCATCTTGAGATCCTTTGATGTCCTATAATTGGACTTTGACCTCGTTTGAGTCTATAGAGTACCGCTTTTACTTCTCCCTGTATGTAAATGTGGAGTGGCGGCAGGTTTAGCAGCACTTCCAGGGCTGCGGTTGGGGTTGTTCTCATAGCTCCCGTGGTGCATACGCATGCTAGCCTTTGCACACTTTGAAGTTGTCTGGTTGCTATTGTTTAATTTATGTAAGTAGAATCTTAGAATAAATAAGGTATTTATACATTTCTTAAATTAGTAAATTTTATTGTCAAAACAAATGGCAGCAATATATATCAAACTGAATTTTTTACATAAACTATCATGAAAATATTAAAGGTAGAGTGAAAGGGAGTTAGCACGCAACATTATTCGTCAGACAAGGATAGCGATTGCCACCTGTACGATACGTTAAAGCCAGTGCCTATGCGTCAAAGGCCACTGCGTTAATTCGTACAAAAAAAGGCAAATTTTTGCAAATTTTTTTTTTTGGACGACACAGTGAAAATCTATTTTCTCAAACTAATGCTACACTAAACTTTGACATTTGAAGAATATTGTAAAATTTTTATGAAGAAATTATAAAAAAGACACTTTGGATCTTAAAAACAATCCACCTTCGCATCAATATTTATGGGAACTTACCATGACTGGCTTAAACACCTTCCAAATATTAGCATTTTTTTATTATGCTTTTTACGTAACTTCTTGTTGTACGGTACATTTAATTATTCCTTATATAAATTGGATTAAAAAGCTTTTTCGAAAGCTTCTCTGGAGCAACGTCAGCGCTAATGGTGTGACGCTGAAAAGTTGGGATTACGCGTTCGCAACAATAAGAAATAAAAATAAAAATAGGGAATAATAAGCTTAACATTTAGGATTTTGTGCTAAGTTCTTTTTTATTTGTAGTTAGTCTTCTCATTAATTTATGTATTTTAAAGTATCTTGCTTGCAACTTGCAAAACCAAAAATATTGTTTAGTTTGAAGCTTCATAAACTTAATTATGGCTGCTATCAATGGCATAATCATGCTATGATCATAATCATTACGTATAATTGCTATCAATGGCAAGAGAATCACCAAGTTATGATAGGAGGAAAAGACGCACAATGTATGGAATATACACACATGTCTATTGGTATTTTTATTTGCCCATTTTTTTCAACTAAAACTATTTCTATAGGGTGTGTTATGAGACGCTGGCCAATATCAACCTTCTTAATTTAAATGCAACACCCTGTAAATTATTTAATTTTTGGCTGTTTTAAAACATTCTAGACATATTTTATGTACAATGTCCTATACTTATCTACAACTGTTTTGAAAATATTAAACGCTTTCAGATTTATTGTATTTATTGCCTTTGTATGCTTGTTACTCTCTTGAGGTTTACTTTCTAGGCACATACCTACTAGAGGCAGCCTTGCCGCTCGGCTAAGCGGACAAGCGTGCGAAAGAGAAAGGAGGATAGATGTATAACATTTCTCTCTTTCTCTCTCTCTCTCTCTCTCTCTCTTTACTTTTCGCGTGCTGATTGATTGGCGATAGAGCTGTATACACCGCCGACAAATCAAGAGAGAGAGGTTATACACCTATTCTTTCTGCTCTCTCGCACACATGTTGACAAGGCGGCCTCTAGTAGGTATATGCCCGCAGAATAACCCTTAAGTAAGTGGCAAGCATGCAAAGACAATAAATCTAAAGGTACTTAATAATTACAAAACAGTTAAAGAAAGGTATAGGACATTGTACTTGAAATATATCTAGAATGTTCTAAAGAATCCGAAAATTGAATGAGTTAGTATTAGCCACTGTTACATTACACACCCTGTATAAAAAGTTTTTAATGAAAAAAATGCGCAACTTAAAATACCAATAGATGTGTCCGAGTGTTTTTTCGAACACATCCCCATTTATTTATTATCGAATTTATTCCATTTGGCTGATACACACTGTATAATTCATGCTCATTATATTTTACTGATAAATTCAGGTAGTATAACATACAAAATATTTGCTTCTTTTGCTAGATTGAGTTTCCATTTTCATTATTAAACTTTTTAGAGCAGACCATGCTCTAAAGCGCGGAAAAATTTTCGTCACTAGAAAGCTACTCAGATTATCCATCGCAACCTTACAGCATATACTACTGGAGGCAGCCTTGTAAATTGGTCGTGGCACCAATGTGCAGGAGAGTGCAGTATTGGTTATTTAATCTCACTGCTTGTTTTAAAAAAAATACTTTGTTAGAGTGCCAAACCTATTTTTTTTTCATTTTGTGCAAAGTAATAATAATATATATTTTTTAAATTTATATTGAATTGGTTTTAAACGCAAAATTCAGACCTAAATTATTTTTTGGCAAAAATTAACATTTAAGTTATGCCCTGTTGCATAAGTTTTGATTTTTACCCCTTTATTAATTTAACAGTAACAGTTTGTTGATAAATTTAACAAATTCATCACTTGGCCGTCAGTCTAT
>JAHBCN010013824.1:0-23776 GCA_019359885.1 Listronotus oregonensis
GAATACATATACCTTGTAGGGCCATTAAATCCTAGGCAATTCTTTTTCCCTTTCGTAAAATAGGCTTATGCCACCTTTTACTGAATATAAATACCTGTTAAAAAACCTTATAAAGAAACAGGTATTCGTTGTCAGCGTCTTAAAATATGTTTTAAAATGATAAACTTACCTTTGGAGCTAAAAGTATTAATTATTCATTATATTGAGCAGAGAGGTTGGCAGAAAGGATGTGGCGGAAGAGCTTCACATACCAAAGAGTACTATTCATTTTGTTAAAAACAATGGCAGGAAACACTTTGAGAGCAAAGCTGGAAGTGGTTAATTTTTTAAGAAACCAACCATTTAAATCTATAGTTACAGCAAAAGCGGAAAGCAATTTCCTACATCGGTTAGAACGGCATCTCGAAGAAGGTGCCGGAGTCTCATGCGTCCGACTATCCGACGTACGAAGTTTTTTAAATTTTGTGTCGGAAACTTGCATGTCTCATTAATCCGAAATTTCGTATCCGGATATCCAGTCAAAAGCAGCAAATGAGCATTTTAAAGGTCAACCTGTGAAACTGCAACGAAAATAAAGAAAATAATAACCTAACTAAAACTTTTTAATAATTTTAATTTTGCGATTTAAAAATTATCGTTATGAAAACAGAGTTATCTTTATTAATTCTTAGCGGAACTAAAATATTATTTAATGGAAGAAGCAGAGAAAGTGGTTGTTGAGAATGAGGTAAATTCAGGTTCAGATTAATTTTTTTTTAAAGATTTTAAATTATACCTGTTCATTTTAAAATTCAATATAAATTGAAATTTATCAACAAAATATGTAAAGTAAGGTTAGAAAACCAGAAAGAAGCGTCCGGACATCGTACAAAGTTAAAATTAATTTAACTCCATTAAAATATTCGGATGAAAATGGCGCCAAAATGCTCTGAACAATCAAAATACTCGATGATCGGATCGTCGGAAATCGGATGCATGAGATTCAGCTGGCTTAAGGCCGGCCGCATACATACAACTTTTTAGTTGAGCAACTGTTTGCTCGAGTTGCGTGCTTGTGTGATATTTTTACGGCGACCAAACAGTTTAGTCGCCGAAGGTGCGCATACAGTCAATTCAGTCGCTATCGATTTATGTACTTGTTTGAATAGCCGCTGGACGACTGTTTAGTTGAGCGTATGCGCACTCCAATACATGGCAATACTCATTGAACCGTCGCGATAGTTGCGCGACTGATTAATCAAAAGGCGATCGATGTGGTTTTACGATTATTTAGTCGAACAACTATCTAGTTGCTAATATGCGCACTTACATACATTTCCATATACTTTTAACGTGCGACTAAACAGCTGCTCGATAAAAGTTGCATATATGCGGTCGGCCTTAAGGCAAACATCCGGAATTGCTCGCCACCCAGCAACCTTAAAAACAAGTGTTTTTACAAATGCAAATAAAAGTGAACAACGCATTGATTTGCTCTACAATTTTACATGGAACCTCCAATTTTTTGGGAAAATATAATATCTAACCGATGAAAAAGTGTTTCAGTCGTGCTACAATGGATACTTAAGATATCCTCAAGGAACACGATTTGATGAAAAATATTCCTATATTACAAAAAATTGTCAGAAAAGTCAAAATTTCACAAATTTTTTGCCCAAAATTTAATGACAGTCACTGTACCATTGGTTCCAAATTGCGTTGCGTTAAGCAAGTTTGACGATTTCTTAATTAACTGTTTTAATTCAGGAATTGTTTCTTATCAATAAACATGTTCTTTATGGTGGACATAGGCCTAACTTTTTTATTTTAAAAATATGTAGTGTAAACCTTTAAAAAGTTAAATTATGTGAAAAGTATTTGGTTCACAGCTTAGGCTTTCCATAGTCCCTAATAACCCAAATTATACAGGATGAACACATTAAACAATAAATGGTGTTTCGCTTGTCTTGTATCAACTTGATAGGGCATACGTTTGCTGATAAAACATATTTCTCTTAATTTCATATTTTTACGCTCATTAAAAAAATTGTTCGTTTTATGAAGTTATCGTTTTTCCCTTCTGTTCCTTTATCGTTTGCGATTCATATTCTTAAAGAACTAAATTCCAAGGAAGTTCCGGGTTGCGCTTATCCTTACCTATACTCTTCAGAATAAGTCTAAAAGCAAAAATAACCTGGTACATATATTATGACGTTAAAATATAGCTATTTCTGCGGCCACTTTCTTTTGTCCACTTATTTCTATTTATAATCATGATTTACAATCTCGACTTCCTGGAGTAGATCATGATATTATGGCGCATGACGCTCCGTATGAAATACAACCTTCACTAAATCGATACATTACAAGTTTCTGGTGTACAGAAATTATATTCTATTTTTGGAGGATTTTTTCTAAGCTACATGGCTGTTTAACATAAATTATGACCGCCTTTCAAAAATTATTGTTTTCTGTTTATTCGGTTCAACGTTTTTTTCAAGATTTAAACTAGTAATATAAAGGATGTAATAGACCATGTGTCGATTAAAATTATTTATTTGGATAAGATTTACTGGTGGCAACATTGATGCAACATAGATTGCGATCAGGTAGTAACCAACAAGGAGTGCTCGATTTTTAATATTTGTCCGCAGATGTAGGTTGCGTTTGGGACGTCACCTGTTTGCCCATTTTGCCCAGAAGGCAGATTTATTTTATTAATTTTTGTTCACTATTCAACTTTTAAAAACTATTTTGGATATGTACTTACTATTAGAACTGGAAAATGTATAATATTTTTTAAAAATTGAGACTTTATATTACTTGTAAACAAAACAAACAGGCAAACAGATTACGTCACAACACCGAATTGACATTTAAATTGATTTATATGGGCTTAAATGGGATCGAGCACTCCTTGTTAGGTTTATCACCCTTGGATTGCGATGGCCACACAGTTGAGGTTGGTTTTTGTTTCGGGCATTTCGGGATCGCTCGTTGTTGCCGGTGTTGTCCGTGCTGTCACCCATCGTGCACCCATTGTTTGCAAAATTTTAAGCTTGTGCAAAAGTTGTATTGTTTTTTTGTGGGACTGCGTAAGCAAAAAAAAATTGCTAAAAATGGATAGAAATGAACAGCTTTGGGCACAAGTTTTAAATTGCAAAAAATGAAGTCACCTTTAGAGGAGTTTTTTTCTGCTTTGAAGTGGAATAGAATTTGCAAGAAGTTTCTTTCAGTTTGAGGTCAGTAGCCTGTGGTAAGTTTCTTTAGTTTTGTTTGGGTTGAAGTCATTCTAGTCTTTTATTGCTTTGTGATATCTAATTTGGATTATAATCATTTTTTTAAGTAAAGGTGTCTGCAAATCGAAAAGTAATTTAAGCATTTAAATAATTTGGTGTTGAAAAGAAACTGATTCTAGAAATCTATATAGAAATTGTGTAATCAAATATTCAAGTAAATTAACTTAAATAAAAGTTTCTAAGATTTTATCTACATTCCAGATGGTGGACATCTGACCATCATTTAATTTAACAATAGTGATTTTCAACATGTTTCAATTATAGAATTAACTACCTATAACAGAAATTCTTAAAAATAATTTACAATTACACATTCTCAGATAATTTGTGAACTATTTGGTGGAGGTTCTGACTCCTGACTTACAAATTCTAATCTGATTTTTTTTGAAGTTAAGTTTGGGTTTGTTTATGCCATGAAATTTCAAATGCGATCCAGTCGTGCTATATAAAAGTATGGTACTTAAGATCAAATCTAATTTTATTTCGTATTTTTTATCGGATAAAATCGACTATGTATCCTTTAAAATTAAAACAAAAAAATCGAATCTGGCCAAATTTGAACAGTAGAACATAACCTTATTTTTTGTTTTTGTTTCTCTTGGTTTGTAGTTTGTGTTTCTCTGGTTGGGTTCGTGTCCCTCCATATGCTCTTTTACTCCGTAAATACTAAAATCATTCCGGCCAATTAAATTTGGAGTAAAAGTGTAGTAAGAACACCGTTCGGGTATTTCAGAGTGGAGCTTAAAGTGTTCACTCCAAAAGTCCTACCCCGCCAAAGTGGAGTGCCAGAGTAAACATGCGACATGTTGATTTTGATTGCTGACAAGTAATTTTTTATCAATTTCTTTGGTTTTTTATATTTGTTTTAATGTTTTCCCAGCATTTCGAGTTCTTGTAGTCTTTAATTTTATCCTTGTTTTTTAATCTTCACGATGGAATATGTTTCTAGAGGAATAAACAAATCCATGTTAAACGCCATCCAAATAAACCCATTTAAATTATAAAAATTGAAGACCAAAAAAGACTTAGCACACCACAAACCCAAAAAAGACTCCTATGTTTTAAAAATTAAAGAAAGTTAAGTTAGGAGATGACTTTGGCATTTGACGCTTCTATAAAAGCACCACGCTCGCTTCGTATATTTTTACCCAAAACTCTATGGTCACGTGCTTAAACCACCACTCCCACGCCACTCCAACTCCGAAAGATTTCCAACCCACCTTCTGTAATGTTTATTGGATGATTTTCTAGGTTTGGAAACCATATATCACTCTGAATTGTATAAAGAAGTATATATTTAACAATAATAATAATAATATGCTTTTTATTGTCCAAGAAACTCTCATTGACAAAGCTGAAAAAAACCTACCTAACATAACATTTAAATAATACAACATTTTCAAACATTTTCAAAGTTCGAAAGCATTGAGCCATATAATAAGACAGAAGAAGACAATAAAAAGCTAATAGTAATAAAATGCTGGTATATACAATTCAAAACAAATACAATATTAACTAACAAAGTTACTAGATTGCTCACAAAATGTAAAATAAAATTAAATATGTTACTCATTAAAACTTTATAATTCACATATATATGCATACATATTTACACATACATACATACAAACACCCGTATAGATACATATACAACAACAAAAGAGGTAAATGTAAAATAAAAATAAATATTGGTAAAAAAATGTAAAATTAAAATAATAATAATAAATGTCACTATATTTCCGTTAGGGTCGAAAACAAATACTTAAATAATAATTAAAATGTACAATACTATTTACAAAATCGGTCATACATAAAATAAACTTAAATATACATACACCTACCCATCCTGCTATTAAATATGTAAACCAAACATTACTATCTTATTTTAAAAAGTGTCATCGTAATATTCCTGAGTGTAATACGGTCTTGTAACAATTAACTCTTTAACCTTTCTTTAAGCAAACGATCATCTAGAATTTGTCTTAAATGTAATTGGAATGTGATTATATATTTTAATGCTTTCAAAGAAAATAGATCTTTTAGTCAATGTGGTTTTGGGAATAGGCAGAGGGAAGTCCATTCCCTTCGAGTATTTTGTGGATTAGGTGCTATGAAATTTTGTTTCCTTTTGTGCAGAAGGCAGACCGTCTCCACTATAAAAATTCCTATTATAGTTAATATCACTAACAAACAGTGGTTTGCAATGTTTCCTGCACTTAACTTTAAACAGATATCTCCAATACGCTTTGTAAACCAGAATGGAATTCATTAATTGACTGTTACAAAAACCCCAAATGCTATTCCATATCTCACATGAGATTCAACAATGCATAATACACTGTATGCAGCAATCGTGATACCAGCTCCCTTTGACACTGTTCTTATGGCATAACAACCACTCGACAGTTTCTTGCTCAATTCTAATATATGTTCTTCAAACTTTAATTTCCTGTCTATAAAAATACCCAAAACTTTGTGACTGATCTATTCTCTACAAAATCATTCTTAAAAGCCAAATTATCATTGTCTAACACAGTATGTTAAACAAAAAACACTATTTTGTTACAATTTCCAATTGCCTGCCTTATTAAGGATTTTTCATCATTACCAGTAGCTTTCATCAGAAGGTATTAGGTACTAAATTTTAGTACCTAAATACCTTCTGATGAAGCCACTGTGTGGTGAAACATGTCAAGGATTAATAAATAAATTAGTGGAAATTGTAACAAAATAGTGTTTTTGTTTAACATACTGTGTTAAAATGAATTTCCATCAAGCAACAGCCGAATCTGTCAACTATTTATCACAACTAAATCTAAAAGTTAATACTCCAGTCTTAGCAATGTTAAGGGATAAACAGTTTGCAGCACACCACTCATTCACAATACTCAAATCATTTTCAGTCAATTTCTTTCAAGCTTTCTCCATTCTTTCCATGCCACAAAATAGTTGTAACATCTGCAAACAATGTAAACGATCCCTCAATGTTAATTTTTGGCAGGTCATTAATATATATTAGAAAAAGTAGTGGTCCTAGTACTGAACCTGAGGGATGCCACCACTTATAGAAGAAACATTGGAGCACTTTCCATATGCATTTACCATTTGGCTTCTATTTGAGAGATAAGAGGCAAACCAATCCAAGGCAATTCCCCAACACCATAACGCTCCAGTTTACAATAGCACTCTATGATTTGCCACAGTCAATGCCTTGCCAAATCACAAAATTACTTTCCTAATTTTCGTAAATTATTAAAAAATCACATTTTAACACTTCACATTGACAAGCTAAATAGGTTGTTTATAATAATGTTCATTTGTTTAGGCACCACGGCCTACCTGATTCAGAAGAAAACAGTTTCTTTGTTTGTAAAATAAAGGAAGTAACATTTGAGGTGGCGTAAATATTTAAGACGAAGATGGCATTTATATATTTTTTGTTTATTTGAACCTTATGGTATACCCTTAAAAAAAACCTAATTTATATTAATTTATTTATTGTTTCCAAAATATGGAAAAAGTTGACATGTACCGTGGAATGGCTGTAATTACGTCAAAAATGACGATTGTAGGCCCTAAAAAATATTTATTTTTGTTATAAGAAAGCCCTTATTGTTAAATATCAGTTAAATTTATTGCTGAAAAGGAGCTAATTTAACTGATTTTTAATGATGAAACAATATACAAAGTAAAGTCAAGTGGTTGTGGGCTGTATGCACGTTGTCGAATAAGTAGAGGGAGAAAAAAGTGCGCATTTACGTACAAAAGTATATATTTCAAAATCAGGCAGAGCGCCTTCGGCTAAAAAGTCATCCTCAGTACCTTTCGTCAATTGGGACAGAAAAACTATCTGCAAAATCGTCTTTATTAAATTTGGACTTTAACAAAATTAAACTCTTTAACAGAATTGCGTAATAGGATGTTTGAAATTGAATGAAACCCCAATTTTTATAGAAAAACCTTTTTAAACTATTTATTTATGTAAGATATTTCAGTATTGTTTATATTTTTAATGGATTTTAACCTCAATTGTATAATAAAAATGTGTAAAGTCGATTTTGGAGACTGTTTTTCTGTGCCCTATTTAGACAAAAGGCACTGAGGAGCTTTTTAGTCAAAAGCACTCTGTCCGGGGTTTGAAATATAATATATACTTTTGCACGAAAATACGCAATTCTTTCTCTATCTACTTAATATACAAAATAATCTATTTAAACAATGCTATTTGGGTATTAAACTTAAAAACATAATTGTCAATTGTTTTTTGCATTCTTAAACATAAAAAATCGTAAAAATTGCTGCTAGTTTAACAATTTAAACAATTTTGTATTTTGACTAATAACAGAGTCGTGTACGTATTTGCAAAATAATTTAAGAATCCATTCACGCCGCGAAAATTGGATCCAATTTGGGGTTCGGAGCATAATGTTTTTCTCAAAAACGGTATAAGTTATCGATAATTTTTATAAACTATATGAAAGCCAACACTTAAATCTAGGCTTCTGCTGTTATAGTTTTTTAAATTTGGATTTAGTTTTTAATATTTTCTTGAGTGAAAGTCACTCTAAAATCGGTTACGTTTAGATACTATTTTCTCTTAACTCGACTTATTTTATTTGGTAATGACCGCGACCTCGGTTCTGATTACATTGTGTGTACCTGTGGTTTTTAGTATTGGTTCCCTTTTGGTAATTTAGATTATTGGCCTTTGGGTTTAGCCTATAATTATCAAAGGGGCGATAATTATTTTTGTTACCTCTTCCCTGGCCATGTGGCCTGTAATTAAAGTTTTTTGAGCCTTTCATGTGAAACACACTAGACTGAGGGTGTTTTGTTAGCTCCTCTTCCCTAGCCGCTAAAACTGCGTCTTTTAAGTTTTGGTAATTCCTGGCCTTTACTATAGTCCTTAGTTCGTAACTCCTAAGTCCATTTGCAAAAGCGTTTACTGCAATTTTCTCGTTTATCCCTCGCAACACTCCCATTGCGCCTGTATTATTATCGGCCTGCGCTATCGTTAGATCGACCAATAGTGTCTCGATCAACTTTGCGTAATCGTCGATACTTCTGCCGTCTTGTCTTGCGTTATGTAATTGAGTCGATAAAACTGCTGGTGATTTTTCGTTAACAACCGGTTTTTTATATCCCCTACTAGCTGTTCCACTGTACCATACGAGTTCTCTAACCTTAGTTTTGCATTTTGCGTTAATTTTGTTTTTAAAACGTAATTAATCAATAAAGGTTTGCCCATTATCGTCGATAAGACTGCTATATAACTCAATTGCGTCAATTAACTGTTTAGTGCTATTTTCCGTGTTATCCATAGATGGTAACAAAGATGCCGCTGTTCTTAAATCAAATTTTTCCGCCATATTTATTTCCTCGGTATTACTATTATTTTTTAATTGTTCAGTTGGGTTATTTCCCTTAACCAGATCTTTTAGTCTTTCGTTCAGGAGAGAACGCGATTTAAAAAGGTGAGATTCAATAGCTTTGTTATAATCTGAATATGATTTTTTAAGGTTTAGGTCGTCAATAGCAGATGTTTGGACCTCTTTTTGTATTAAGCTTATTTTCTAACTTCCCTACTTCTAGAATTAAATTATTTACTCTAACTAAGTCTATTCGGCGTTCTTTTGGCTCTTTTTTTATAATGTCGCACAATTTAACTGAGTCCTCGTATATGCTTTTTAGCGAATTAAATACCATAATATTGTAATAAAATTTAAAAAATAATAATTTCCAGACTAATAAAATGTTCTCTGAGAGCGCTTGAGCGTCGAGCAGACTTTAACACAATGTTCATAATAAATATACAAATAAAAAAAAACTTTTTCCACTAATAAACTTACATACTATACTGCTGTCTGTGTTCTGGGTTGAGGGTTGATCCTTGTTGTGGGGTTATGTCCAACGCTGTTCAGTGTTCTGGTTCTGGGACTTCTCAAACTACGCTGGGTTCTGCTGCTGGAGTTTTGAAGTACATACTTCTGGAGAGATTCTTCTTAAGTTGTTTTCGATAGGTCTGCTTTATTTTTAGTACGAACAACAATACAACAACAACTGTCAATATATATAGTAGTACTCTTACATCGGTAGGCACTTGGATGCTTTCTTGTTCCACGATGAAATTTGAATTGACTACTCCAGAGTCAGTAATTTCCGCATGTTTGGAAGATGATTTGCCCATATTGGCGTCTATTTACCATATCACTGGACGGTATGCACTTTTTCTGACTTCTCAACATGTAACTGGTAGGATCGCCATGTGGTGTACTCTGCTTTGTACTTGGGTTCGTAGTATCTGGTACACGTCAAGAAGTCAAACAAGAGACTTTGTATAAAACATACTTTAATATAAAAATAGAAAAATAGTATAAATAATGCCTCTTAGGCTTTTAGTAACTACTTATCTTACTGCATCTAAATGTATCTAATCTTAATGTGTATAAATCAAGTTATTATATATATATTTAAACATTAAACAAACATTATTTAATATACACAGTTTACAATAATATATGAGTATTGTTATATAAACTAATATTTAAATAATAACATGCTATTAACCTTTACGGTCAATTGCTTTAGATACGTGCATTGGATGGATGACCTAACAAGTACTAGTGAGTAACCTTTCAAGATTATTCTTTAGCCTTTTGTTTCAACCATGAATCCATTACAATCCGTTACAGCAGAGGCATAGATTATTTCCTTACCTTTAAAATGGTGTATAATTTATGTCATTTAAGTAAAAAAAAAAGTTACCGAAAAACGTAGTCTCCTGTAGGCTCGCAATCGGAAACAACATCGCATAGATACACCTAATTTGGAAGAACCTAAATAAAAATAATATTTTTAATGCGGCTATACGAAAACTGTGGTAGTGAAATTTTGTTAGTCTCCGCCCACCGCCTCCGCGTCCTTTCGCCCGACCCCTAAGGTGTAGCGTAAATGCACTCTTAAATAGTAATGGTAGAGTTTTACCTTCTAGTATTTATCTAAATAAAGTTAAATGTTTTTAGATCTTTGGTCCCCTTTCCATAAAACTTACTAACTTGGAAAATCCACGGACTCAGCACGATTATGATAACTCTGTGTTATATAAGAGATTTATTCTTGCTTTTATTAATAATTTATCACCGCTGTTTTATTTGGCATTCATGAAAGTAAGTAAAACGTATTATTTTTTTTAAATACAGAGTTTAACATTTTGCGTAATTTAATCCACATACAGGGCTTATGAGAAATATAACATGCGGACGATGCGTTTTAAGTCTGTTTTGTTATGTTTTGCACATGTATGATAAAAGCCAGAAGAAAGAGGCATGTTTATATGAACTTCTAGTTAACGGATTATTTTAATTTTTATATAAGATATTTCTTTTAAATTTAAATGTTTAAACAAATATAAAATCGCCTAAGCACTTCTGTAAACAGGTGACAACAAAATAAAATAGTATATTTTATTATAAAAACTTAAATATTTTCTGTTTATAAGGTTCCTTTTTTATTTAAGCATAGTATTTCCTAATATATTTTGATCAGGTCGTATCTGAACATATATTAAATAAACAAAAATAAGTATTTTCGATTGTAAAGCCCAAAAAACCATGTTTTTGGTAAAACATTTTCAGTGAAAATTTCCGGAGATAATCAATTTGTTTATAAACAAAAAAATTTTCCTAACTTTCAACTATTGCTGAGAACGCCAGCAATCTGTTTATTTTCACAGCCGTATTGGTTCCAAAAGTCAGTCCCCTTGGGTACTTACATGTTTTAATAGACGTCAAAGAATAATTTAAATGTCTAAAATTTACGACATTTTGGACTTTACCCGAATTGCAAAACTGTCCATTTTTTTAAACAAAATTGGATTCCTAAATTGTTGTGCGAAAACTATTTACCGATTTTAACGAAATTTGGCATGGTGCTTTACCATACCATAAAAATCTTTTTAGTTAAATATAAAAATTAACAGAAAAATCTAAATGGTCCAGAACATCATGCAAAAAATTACGTTTCTTTTGTATGATTTGTTGTAACAAGCGTAATGCATTTTGGGATTTTTAACTAATTCTGTCTCTAGGGAATTTAATAGCAAAACTTTTTTCTTTTCGCAATTTTTCTCATCGACTTATATTTAAAAAAGTTATGGGTGGTTAAATTGGATTTTTTTTTACATTTTATTTATTTTACAAATGATTAAAATCTTTTTAAGTGGGAGCACATCTCGATTCTTGTACTAAAATTTTTGTAAAGGCTTTTCCCAAAAACATGTCTGCTTTCTCGTACATCCAACAGTTATCTTGTTCAGATAAGGCTTGGTTTAAGGGCGTTAATACGAGGATGAGATAAAAAGATTTCAGCCCAAATAAGAAAAAAACAAAATATGCCTTAAAAACTTTTTTTTTCATAGTCTCTGTGTATCTCAATACATTTCTTATATCGGTGCTCAAGAACCCCTATGCCATCTCTGTAGGCTGATTTTTCCAGTTCTTCAAAAAAGGCGATGGTGGCAGCAATCACGTTTAAATTTGAGGCAAATTTTTTACCAGCAATATTTTTTTTTTCAAATTTGGAAAATAACCCAAGTTTTAAGAGTAAAAAATGAAGGTGCTGACTCACCTAAAGTAGCATCCAACTCTGCTTTAATTTCTGAAGAAGATAAGCCTTTATTATGAGAATATTTTACATCTGCACGTTTCTAAACTTTTTTATGCTTGACAAAATGAAAAACTTTATAACTTTAAACAACTGTTAAATAAAAACCACTTGACCGACTCTTTAAACTTTAAAGATAAACTAGCAAAGCACGAGGCTATTTAAATATGCCATCATATGACGGAAACTCGCGTCCTCCATAGATTAGGCCCAAAACTTTTCATCCCATCATCGTGCTTTTTAAAAACAAATAAACCATTAAGTTTTATGACATAAAGTAGTTATTTGTGCAACCAGTTGGGAAAAACCCTATTTTTTGTAACGAGCAAATTTCTCCGGAACGAACGAAGCGAGTTCTGCAAAAGAATGTGAGTTGTGAAAACTAGTGTTTCCCAACGCGTTTCACACAATATTTTTTCTAATTTTGAATATGATATGATTCTTTTTAAGAATTTTCAAGTTTTGACATTTAAAGTGACACTTTTCAAAACTTATTGACGTTGTTAAATATCTTACTTTTCATCACCAGTTGCGAAAAATTGTACTTTTCGTAACTAGTTATGATAACTAAGATATTTGACATCGTCAATGAGTTTTAAAAAGAGTCACTTAAAGGTGTGGTTCCTTCCACGCGGCCGTCGCATACGACTAACGCAATGCGACTAACGCATGCGGCCGCCGTTTAATCAGGTGGTTTCTTAGGACCGCGGCTCAAACTCGCGATAGCAAAATTATTAGTGTAAAGGGAATAATCTTTGGTAAGAGTCGTGATTGACGATCTAGCAATATATTTAGAAAAAGAGGATGACGAAATACTATTACAATTAGCCAACCTGAAACATAGTAATGCCCCTATAAATCCAACATTTCAGCAAAGACGCGATGAGGGTTGTTATACTACATTAATAAATCGACATCATCTGCAACAGGATGAAGTAAAATTTAGAAAAAATTTTAGACTGAGTAAAGCACAGTTTAGTTTAATTCTTGACTTAATAAAAGACGATATAAAGTACGAGCCATACAACAGAGTTGAATATCCAATAACCCCAGAGGAAAAATTAGCCATTGTATTAAGGTAAACCTGTACAGGGTGTCCCGAATTCGAGTCTTATCATTAGGATCTCGGAAACTTGAAAAGATACGAGTTCGGTTAAATGAAGGCAAAGTTGCGCAATTTGATGCTAATTAAAATGCTGCCTTAGAACTTTAAAATTTTCGAATACATACTTTTGGAAAAAAACCGATCATTGGCGATTTTGTTTTTATTCTTTTATGACTTTATTTCAATGGATGTAACAAAATATCTTTTATATTTCCATTACTACTTTTTCTGTTCTACGAGATAGTGTTATTAGATTTATACACCGACGTTTCGTCTTTGAGCTGCCATCATCACCTTTTTTTACGGCCCTGGATTTTTTTATTATGTATTTTAGGAGCTATTAAGTTCCCAAAACCAATAATGTATTGTACTTATTCGAAAAATTTATGTTAATGGCAATTTTTATAAGAAACCATATATTAGAGAGAGTCAGACAATATGTTTTTGGCAGGATCTTGGGAAAACATTAATCTGATTTTTCGAAAAAATTGCGAAACATCATTGGATTTGAGATCTTAAAAGCTCTTAAAATACGTAATAAAAAACCCAATTACCTCTTTTAAAAAATAAAGTTTCAATTTTCAACAATTAAAAAAAAACGGACATTCCACACAAAACAACACAAACAAAATATCAGACCCCAAGGGCTGCGACTACACTGCTTCTTCAGCAGTTCAGTCGCATCAATCAAGTCGTTGACAGCGGACGCATACGCGGCCGCTCGGAACAAACCAGGCCTTTAAAAACATGAGTAGGAGTGCTTTGCGGCTAAAGCGTAGTTCATATGCTTGCGAAATGCGATTTGCGAATTGCGAAACTTTTTTGTTTGGGTCGTTTAAAATTGTGTCAATTGTGGGAGCTCTCTATTCTTAAGTTTTTGCGATTCGCAATATTTAAAATCTAGGGGGCGGGAAAATTGACGGATTCTTATTGGTCGACTTAAAATATGTCCGGTTAAAGAGGTTAATGTCACTTTTTTTGCGTTTCGTAATATTTGAAATGTGAGAAGCGGGAAAATTGATTTTAAATTTTTAAGATTTTGCGAATTCCGCAAAATTGAAAACCACGAGCATGCGTATTGATATAGATACTCGTTTGATTTTGGCGTTGCTCAAAGATTAAGTTACTACGGTTCAATTCCTGGGGCCATTAATTTATATATATATATATATATATATATATATATATATATATATATATATATATATATATATATATATATATATATATATATATATATATACCAACGGCCTTCCCCGCACCAAAACACCGCTTCCTATGGGGCGTTGTCTAAAAAGTGCTGTAATATGCAACTTCTGTATGTTTTTATGCTTGGGCGGCATTGACGGAACGAGAAATAAAGCGGGGATCGTTGTGTGCTTTTAAAGTTCTAAAATAAAGAAAACTAGGGCAGAGACAAACTAGGGTGTTTTTTTCGATAAAATCATAATCTTATAGGATTAAAGCGATCCTTTATTTCATGACAACCTGTCATTCTCTCATATGTTTTAATAGCACATATGCAGTTGTGATTTCAAGTAAAAAAATAAAAAGGTTAAAGTTTCCAGCATATTCCTACCTATTCAGCCTCACCGTTAAGACAGTGCCAAAAAGCGTGCAAGAGAGAAAGATGAATCCAAATATAATCTTTTTCTCGCTCCAACGTGCTAATTGGTTGAGAAGGACGGGGACGAATCAGCACGACGAGTGGGATATATACCCTTCTCACCGACCAATGAGCACGTAGAAGCGAGAGGGAAAGGTTATACTGTAATTCTTCTGTCGCTCTCGCTTGCTGCCTAGTAGCAAGGCTTCCTCTATAAGTATATGCTCAAAGGTTAAAATAAGTTGTGATCATTAATGTAATTTCTTATTTTTTTTTTTTATGTTTTGCCTGTATAAAGACTTTATGGGAATAAAAATATATTCTATTTTTTGTTGTTGTTTGTTTTATTAAATCCACCTTATAAGATGCAATTATGAATGTCAGTGAATGCAATAGCCCTTCTCCTTCACCAGTAAAAATATTCAACTTGATCCTTATTATTCACTGACGACCAAAGCATTATAAATGTTTATTAAAACAATACACGAAAAAACCCAGCATAAGATACAATATTGTTAAAAAAAAAAAAATTATAAATAACACAAAAAAGTTTTAAAGAGGGGAAATTAATTAAAACGTCAATACAGAGCGTCAATACTTCCATTTTGCATCTTGCCAACAGTTCCAGCACTAAATCCCTAAAAAAAATCGCAGTCGCAGCGCTATGAAATACCAAAAAAACCGGCGGAAAAATTTTACGAATTCGTAATTCGTAAATCGCATTTCGCAAGCTTATGAACTACGCTTAAGGTAGTGCGTTAGTCGCATGCGGCGGCCGCGTGGAAGGAAACATACCTTAAAGTGCCAAAATTAGAAAAAAATGTTTTCCACACCTTGCTTATTTCATAAATTAATCAATTTTTTCGTAATTTACCTACTTTATTTCTTTTACTCCGGTGTTTTTATAGGGAAATTTCTACACAGTACCGCATAAAAACAGTTCCTACATAGCCTCAGACGTATGCCAACCCCTAAACTGCATAGTACCTCTGTGCATTCAGTTAACTTTTCTGCTGACTTTAAGATCCTTTGCAGGAAATGTGACAAACATACTTATTATACCGTAAGTTTTTATTTAATAAAATATATGAGTTAGTAGTCAGGAGTGGAATTATGCTTGACAAATGAAATATATATTTTCTAATTGAAATGCGGTTTTCGCACGTTTCATTTAACCTAAAAAAATAAAATTAATTTGTATTTTGTTAAAGTTATTAAATAATTCTTATGGCTAATAATTTAATTAAGTTTCCTTTTAATTCCTACATTACCTATTTGTACATTTTTTTTTACAATTATACCATAGTTTAAAGAATACACGGGTATATATGAAAATTAATTTGCTTACTACCTTAACTATTGAACACATATTTTAGACAAGTTAAATGGACATTTAATAAGATTTTTCGAACAAAAAAGAAGATAACCATTCAAAATTTAGCACAATGGGAGGAGGATTATTTTTTGGCACCGTCAGGAAGATATTTGTTGACCTCGGAGTATTCAGAAATGAGTAAGAAGATAACATTCTATAATTTGCGTCTTATTGCGAATCCAAGTTGATTCAGTGTAGTCGTTTAACTCAGATCTGAACTAATAATATTACTCTAGTCGAGAAGTGTGTTTCCTGCGAAAACTAGTTAGAAAGCT
The DNA here is from genome assembly GCA_019359885.1 of Listronotus oregonensis. Classification (NCBI taxonomy): domain Eukaryota; kingdom Metazoa; phylum Arthropoda; class Insecta; order Coleoptera; family Curculionidae; genus Listronotus; species Listronotus oregonensis. Next base: position 16,301 of record JAHBCN010013824.1, read on the forward strand.
TCGAAAAATATAAGCGATATCTCATTCGACGCGGAATGCAAATCTGAGAAAGGCGTTTTGAGGATTTTTTCTCCTAATAAAAATTTCAAATATTATTAATGAGAAACGAAACAAAAAGAAGCCGTTTTTATTTTTCATGATAACTTTAAAACTATAAGAGATAGCGCAAATTGCAAAAAAGATCCTTAAATAGGAGGAAACTTTCAAAAAGAAGTCTCAACTTTTAAGACCCTATCTTCATTATTTATATTTTTAATTTAAAGGTATGTTTCCTTCCACGCGGCCGTCGCATGCGGCTAACGCACTACGTTAGCCGCAAAGCACTCCTACTCATGTTTTTAAATGTGCCTGGTTTGTTCTGAGCGGCCGCCGTATGCGTCCGCTGTCAACGACTGCGATTGATGCGACTGGACTGCTGAAGAAGCAGTGTAGTCGCAGTCGTGTGTGCGTCTGATATTTTGTTTGTGTTGTTTTGTGTGGAATGTCCGGTTTTTTTTTAATTGTTGAAAATTGAAATTTTTTTTTTTAAATGAGGTACTGGATTTTATTACGTTTTTTAAAGAGCTTTTAAGATCCCAAATCCAATGATGTTTCGCACTTATTCGAAAAAATTAGTTTAATGTTTTCCCAAGATCCTGTCAATAATATATTGTCTGACTCTCTCTAATATATGGTTTCTTATAAAAATTTCCATTAATATAAATTTTTCGAATAAGTGCAATACATTATTGGTTTTGGGAAATTAATAGCTCCTAAAATACATAATAAAAAAATCCAGGGCCGTATTAAAGAAAACAGTTGATGATGGCAGCTCAAAGACAAAACGTCGGTGTATAAATCTAATAACACTATCTTGTAGAACAGAAAAAGTAGCAATGGAAATGTAAAAGTTATTTTGTTACATCCATTTAAATAAAGTCATAAAAAAATAAAAATGAAATCGCCAATAATCGTTTTATTTTTTCAAAAGTATGTATTCGAAAATTTTAAAGTTCTAAGGTAGCATTTTGATTAGCATCAAATTGCGCAACTTTGCCTTCATTTAACCGACCTCGTATCTTTTCAAGTTTCCGAGATCCTAATGATAAAACTCGAATTTGGGACACCCTGTACAGATTTACCTTAATACAGTGGCTAATTTTTCCTTTGGGATTATTGGATATTCAACTCTGTTGTATGGCTCGCACTTTATATCGTCTTTTATTAAGTCAAGAATAAAACTAAACTGTGCTTTATTCAGTCTAAAATATTTTCTAAATTTTACTTCATCCTGTTGTAGATGTCGATTTATTAATGTAGTATAACAACCCTCATCGCGTCTTTGCTGAAATATTGGATTTATAGGGGCATTACTATGTTTTAGGTTGGCTAATTGTAATAGTATTGCGTTATCCTCTTTTTCTAAATATCTTTCTCTTACCAAAGATTATTCCCTTTACCTAATAATTTTGCTATCGCGATTCCTAAGAAACCACCTGATTAAACGGCGGCCGCATGCGTTAGTCGCATTGCGTTAGTCGGATGCGACGACCGCGTGGAAGGAACCACACCTTTACGCTGGAAATTGGCCTCCGCGCGACATTTTTGTGTTTGTGTGTTCAGAACTCGTTAAAGAATAATTTATTCTTGTTTAAAATTTAACTTAAAGTACATTTTTTAACAAGTTAGACAATTGTTAGTTAACAAAAGTGTTTTGAATGAAATTTCGTCTTCATTGTACATTAAAAACAATGTCGTAAAAATGTTTTGCTTTGTGGAGCCCTTTTTATACATACTTAACAATATCGCGCCATAAAAGTGTTAAAAATATTTATTCTTTGTTTAATAATTTTAAAATAGAGTATGATTGTCAAAGTTATAAAATTATTATAAACAAAGGATAAAAATGTATTAATCTTTTATGGCGTGATATTATTAAGTATGTATATAAAAAGGGCTTCACGGAGCGAAAAATTATTACCACAATTATATAAACATTTTTTTTTTAATGTACAATAAAGACGAAATTTTGAAACAATTTTGTAGTTGTTTGTTATTAAAAAATTAACTTTAACGTAAAATATCAACGGGAATAAATTCTTTGAAGTGTTCTGAATACACCATGATTTTTAAAAATTTTTCAACTGATATTTAATACCTTAAACATAATTAATATAATTATTTAGTGTAACGTACTCGGTTTTGACTCCAAACGCGCAACCAAAAAGGTCGCGCGTAGTCACTTTTTCAGCGTTAAATTAAAATTATAAATAATGAAGATAGAGTTTCGGGAGATCTTTTTTTGGAAATTTTCTCCTCTTCAAGGAGGCTTCTTTTTTAGTTTTTTGTTAATACCAATTGCAATTTTTATTAGTAAAAAAATCCTTAAAACGTCTTTCTTAGATTTGCATTTCGCGTCGAATAAGCTATTGTTCATATTTTTTGAAGCCTTCTAACTATTTTTCGCAGGAAACACACTTCTCTACTAGACCATATAGCTTGCAAGGAAACATTGATTTGCCTGTGTTTTTCGGATTATACAGGGTGATTCAAAAAATATGTTATTGCATGATTCCTTGACCAACCATAAGACAAAAATGTTATATAAACATTACTCTAAAGCGGCTTCATTTTTAAGATATAGAGAAAAAAATTAGAATTGGGATTTTTCCTTAATTTCTAAAGAGGTTTTTTGATTTAAATGCAACTTGGTACAGTTAAAACGCTGACCAAAGTACACCTTTCGATAATAAACTGTTGTTACTATTATATACCAGTAGCCTAGCTTCAGGCTATTTTATTCATTTTTTTTTACTATTGTTTTGTCATAATTTTTTTGGGATTCATATTATCAATAACCTGGTACATTATACCTTTTTTCTGCTTAGTCTTAGGTAAAAAAGTTTCTCTTTTGTCAACCCGATAAACTTAACGGCTTTAACAAATAAATGATTTAAACCTCATAACACTTTTGAAAAATAAATATTTTTTTTACTTTACAAGAACCTTAAGAAACCAAAATTGGATAAAAAGCAAATCAATTAAAAAAGTTAAATAAAACAAATATATTTTTTTTTATTAAGGTTCGAACTCAGGACCTGCGGCATAGGAACCACAACCCTTCTCCTAGAGCTGGTGCACCCATGAATGATTTAAAAAATATATATAATCATTAACTTAAAACTAGTTTAAGATAATAAGCAAAGCTAAAATCCACAGACCAGGCTACAAAGTGTAGCACCTGCCAAAATATTAACATAAGAAAAATTAAAACCACCTAAAAATTTTAAAAAACGGTAGCTACAAAGTTAAAATTAGTAATTAGATACACTTACCCATACTTTACGAGGTCCTACTGAATAGGTTTGTTTGTTATTCAGAAATAGTGCTTACCATTTTACACTTTTTTTACATCAGCGCTTGAATCGAAGTTGTAGTTTGTTCTGAAAGACAAACAGACTTAATATCTAACTAAAAAAACAATTTTTAAAGGCAGTAGTCGCAGGACCCGAGTTCGAACCTTAAGAAAAAAATAGAAAAAATATTTTTTTCAAAAGTTTTATGATGCGTTAATATTGTAATTTGAAACCGTACTTTTATTCGGTTTTAAGAATATCTCACCAATATTTAATCGCTGATTTTTATGGATGTCGGTGACGCAGAATAAAATTGTTCTTCCGTCTTTTCTGCGTACGTTTAAACGCTTTTTAGTGTTAAACATATTGGGTTTCTATTACACAGTTTTGTAATGTGTCTTTTTCTAATTACCGGCCTTTGATAAAGTGGCAATGTAGCCACAAAACGTTGGGAAAAAATACAATGGTGGTTTTTTTATTTGCTAGCTCTAATCCCGCTACACTCCACTAATTATTTTCTTGTAAAACATTATTGTCTTTTATTTTAAATGTTACCTCTTTTTTTTACCACGCAAGTTTAAAATTAGATTATTTTGAAGGCCGGTAATTTTATCAAGTAATTTCAAATTTTTTTTTAATGTAAAATAAGTGGTATGTACCAAATTGTTATTAATAATAATACCAAAAAAGTTATGACGAAATAAAGGTAAAAAAATACATAAAATGTCAAGAGCTACGCCACTGGTCCATAATTGTAACAAAAATGTATTATCGAAAGATGTGGTTTAGTAAAGGTTCCATTTTTACTACGTATCATTCAAAAATAAAATCCCAAATCTATTTTTTTTCTTTTACATCTTGTATCCTAAAAATAAGGCCATTTTAAAATTATGTTTATATAACATTTTCGTCTCATTTCTGAAATCTCTTATTAAGCAACTTTGCAATATTTAATATGAATCATAGATCTGTCATTAAATATAAATACTGCTTTTTTTTACTTTTAAAAACATTTATACAGTTTTCTTGCTTGGTATTTTTGGTTTAAAAAGTACCGTAATTTTTCTTTTTTTTTTTTTTTAATTTGGTTTTTCTACGTAAAAGCATGTTTCCTGCACATTTTAAAAACTGCTGTGTTTTTAAAAACAATATTGTCTTAACTCTCTCAAATAAACTAAAGAATAAATAATTGGGAATAAGACTATTGTTTAATTTTCTTTGCATTTAAATTATATTCTATTTTTATTTTTAGTTGTGAAATACTGTTTGGTAACATTTTTTGTTGGAGCATTTCCTTTAGCACCGTTATGTTGTTTGGCAAATAATTTATTAGAGTTGCGTTCCGACGCTTATAAAATATTAAAAATGCAAAGAAGACCAATTCCTCTGCGAAAAAGTAGTATTGGAGCATGGAATGGCATTTTACTAAGTATGACTTTTATGAGTACGGCAACCAATGTAAGCAAAAACTCTATTGCAGTTATTAGCCTCAAAAATCAGGACCAAATAAACATCACTAAGAGAACATTTTTTTTATTAAAATGACTACAGGTACAGGATCGTTTAACAAGGATTAAACAGGACCACATCTGTGGCTTTCTTTTAAAAAATAGGAAATAATTATCTTGTATCTTTTTTCGTAGAAGATTGCTCCGTAACACCTCGTCTAAAAACATGGATGCTCGTGCCAAAAGAAATTTTAATGATGGTCATATTATTTTGTTTTAATTCAAATCATTATCCTAAGTATTCTTTTACATTCTATGGGAAAAATACACAAGATGGCGATACCACTTTTTTTTAATACAGGGAAAGCCATAAATATAGTCCTGTTTAGTTCTCATAGGGCCCTCATTGGCTACGTTATAAATTTAAAAAAAACACCATCATTATTATGTGCTTATATCGCATAATGCTGAGGGATTTAAAGAACATTGAAATTAAAAAAATATATACTATACACCACTGTTTTTATCTTTACAGCCCAATTGTATTCTACGATACGGGGCTTAAAACTTTGATCTTATAAACTACTGAAGGCAAAAACAAGTTTTTAGGACATATTATAAATTATAACTTATAACATTTTTTTTAAGGCTTTCGTCATTGCATTTACCAGTGATTTTATTCCGTATCAAATTTTTTACTATTTGAGAACGAATATATCAAAATTCAACGATTTTATATTTTCAAGTAAGTGTTAATATAACGCATCGCATAACGGTGTACCAAATTTAAGCTTCATCACTGGGATCTCGAAAACTCTCAGAGATACCAAGAAAGCTAAATTGGGACAAAGTTGCGGAAATATATGGTTTTAAAGATATCAAACAAAGGCAAACATTTTAAATTCGGTTTTATTATTGCCCAACGAAGATTCTCCGTGAATTACACTTGACATCAAAATCAACATTTTAATTAAACTTCATTCGCATAGCAAATTTTAATTTGAAAAGAAAACCTTAGGGTTAATCAAAATTTAACACTGTATTTTTTTACCAAATTAATAAATTTTATTAAACGGTAATACTTAAAGTGATTAAAAAAGAATTTTCTTAAAAAATATTTTGCCTGGAAAATTTTTCTCGAATGATATTCGACAGGACTATTTCACTAGAAAACGAGCCAAATTTTAGCTAAAAACACAGTGTTTATTGCTAGAATTGTCAGACTGACAATAGTTTCTTTCTCTAACCTAACATTTTTTTTTTCGCTGAGAAACCATGTTGGTTTTGTCTAGGTAAGTGTAGGTAAGTCATTTTATTAATATTTGTTTCTCGTTTGATAGCTAATCTAAAATGTGGATAAGCTTACATAAGTGCTTTAAAAATGAACGTTTTTTTTTGTTACTGTCCTTGTACTTTTAAATTACCGAAAATATACATTTTGTGTTTTTATTCAATTTTTTAATAAAATTGTTTTCATAGTATATTGTTTATGAATTAAAAGGTATAACGATAGTAAACTATGTCTTTGGTGACTAAAAGATGCCTGAAGACATGCATAAATCTGGTTTGTGTTAAAAAAATAAATTAATTGTTGATTTTATTTCTGTGGAAATATTTATCGGCTAGTGATATTTATTATTCTTAACTTGAGAAATCTCGGTGAAAAGGCTTAAATTTGATACACCCTCAACAAACAATAGATTTAAATATTAGTGACGTTAATCCAGGTAACTTTTTTAGGTTCTGTTATCGCAATTTAACTATAAATGTGAGCATAGTTGACGTGCCTAAATAAGATGACTCAAAACTTATCTTTAAAATTGTATGGCAATATAACTCATGGCTAACTTAGTTCACATTAATAAAAAAAAATTAAAATAAAAAATTTAAAACGGCTTACCATTTTTTTTACTTGGGTCACTGTAAAAAAGTTTTGAATAACCTTACGTAGTAAACCAATTCATTTTTTTTGCGTAATTGCAAAACATCCAGTTTAAAAAAAATGTAAAAAAATGTATACTCAAAAATTATTTTATTTAAGTAATTTAGCCAAAACTCAGTTATAAATAGCTAAACTTAATTTGATAAATATTAGGCCTGCGAACTTTTAGCCGTACTTTATTAAGAAACTTACATATTGGATCTTATAATAGTGCGTTTAGACTTCTCGACCCATCGTTATAACAAAACAATGAACATTACATTGTTTACACACATATATCGTAAGTGCAACAGAACCTAGACGCACAATGGATATTGGTCACTTGTAACTCTACGCACTTCAGTTCATCTGTTCCTCCTGAATTTATCCTGACATATTCAGGGGGTGCGTAAAGTTGATGTGCAACAATGATATATTGCTAAAAAACCATCAATCTATAGAACGTCCCAAAGTTACATCCCAACCATGAATTCTAGAGGTAAGGATCACTATCTCTGTGTTACAAAAATGGCCTTTAAATTGCAACAAATTAAGATGGTGATCCCAAGACCCGTCCTAAACCAATAACCTCGTTGTTTTAAACTTCACTTTATATATTCCGGTCAAGGTCATTTAGTGAATGCTATTCTGGGGCCATAATCCCAACGTTGCGATTTTGCAGAAAGTGCATCCAGGTATGCAAAAACAAATAGTAACGCATCACAATTCAGTTTTCTATTTAGACAACCAAAAAAATTTAGTAAGATTCTAA